>CAJQUW010004849.1:0-73239 GCA_907163375.1 Prostheceraeus crozeri
GCTGGGACCGAGAAGACTGACTTATCTCTCTAACCGCAGAAAGAAAGTCGTCGAGAAAAACCTAACAACTGTACCCGGAACTCTGAACTAGCAAAGAAAGCTGATGAAGAAGCTAACAAGAGCAAGAACTAAAGCGAAGACAAGAAAACAGACAGGGCAGGATTGGACTGCTCACTCAAGATGAATAACCAAACGGAAGAAAACAAAAGAGCAATCAATGACAAAATCAGTCAATACAAAATTTAACAGAATGATGTGAGATATCAGTTCAATTCAAACATGAGACGGGAAATTATTCAGTTGTTGGCAATTAGTAGTCAGTGTTCACTACTCAATACAGACGGGCAGATAATATTAAACACAGCTAGGAATAATCTACTTGATCTTATGACGCCACGTGCTCTGATGAATGTCAAGTGCCCCACTTCATGACCTCTTAGCACCCAAGTGCGCCGATGCGTGTCAAATGCTCTGATGAATGGGCGTGTGCTCCGTTTCCTGTCCTCTTAGCAACCCCGTGCTCTGATGCGTGTGCTCCGATGAATGGGGCAAGGTCATGTACTTAAGTGCAAATTGGGTGGAAAGGAGCTAGACTGTCCTACTAACATTAATATTAAAGTTTGATTTCATATCTTTGGCGTGTCTAGTAAGGACTTCCTTTTCAGAAATAAGCTCAGGTTTATAAGTTGCATTGCCTACTGCAGTGGAAGAATCTATGTCAAAACCGAGCTCGTCCATCAGGATTTTGAGATAGAACTTTTTACATATGAAACTAAAGTTGTTGGATGCTTTATCGACAGGAACGACTATCAAGTTTTTATGGAGATCTTGCAACTCCTTATCAACACAAACGTTGCTGCCATTATCTTTCCTACCCAACTTCTTACAACGAAAGATGCGGTGCTTTACTAACATGATGACCCTGTTTTTCCAAATAGAGAAGTCATCAACTTTTAAGTGAAGAGGACTGGACACACGAGATATATGATTATCTATGGAATCGTTGATCTCTTTTTGAATAGATTTCCATGATATTGACGTAGACAATCTGTGTTTAGTGCCATACGCGAATATAGCTCTGAGACCTGGATCATTTATTATATCTAAATTACCGGTAAAAACATGCCCATAAGGCTCATAAACAAAACTGGTCATCGAGTCACAGCTGCAATCGCTCTGTAAAATGCCAACAACTTCCTGAATTGTCAGGCTATTAAGAAACTTATTATAATTGAAGAATTTCAAACAAATAGGGTTATTAAGCTTATGGTACACTTTGGGAGGATATAGATGTTTCGTTTTTTCTAGAACTAAAGCACAGACACTTTTGTCATTAAATACAGAAGGTAAATGAAGTTTGTCAACTAAATGAGACTTGAAAGGAATCACTATATGCGTTGTGTCTTCGGTAGAGCTATCCCTCTTGTTTCTATATAATTTACTATGAACATATGTTGTCAAAACGAAAGATAGGTCATTTGACTGATCAAGAAGCCTAGAATACATAATTTTAAGCATGCTATCACTAATCGATTTCAAGCAATTATAGAAATTTCTTATTTTGTTGCTCTTCATCAACTCTTGAAGCTCCTTGAGAATATCCTCACAACTATTAGATGGAGGATATTTCTTTCTACCCGACTTCCTAAGGCTATGGCTTCTCTTACGTCTGCTAATAGGAGAACTAAAAAATGAAAATGAATTTGCAGTGTTCTGAGAGGCGCAACCTCCGCCTAACACTCTGTCATTCAGACCTAAAGGATGCAAGTTGTTCAGCGTTCTCATATGAAAATCTTCCTTACTGTTAAGCTCGAAGACAATTTCTGTATCAGATTTATTATGAACACCGACAAAGTCAATAATTTGTATACTTACATCATCCCAACTGTGATTAGAACTATTAAAATGATTAGTTAAATACGTATTGAGATGATTCTTTTGAACAGACTGTCGATGCCCATTAAGTCTACAATGTAATGGCTGTTTTGTCTGTCCAACATACTTATGAAGTTTGTTAAGTTCTTGTTCAGTTAAGTTATTGTAGTCACTTATCTGTTTCTTAAGTTCTTTAATTTCATTTTCATCTTTTGATTGTTTAATTTTAATCATATCACTTAGCAAACGTGTGTCTAATTCTTTCAATCTTTGCTTTGGCAAACAACATATAAATTTATTGAAATTGATAGCACCTAAGGCATAAGGAATAGGATGGGCTGTTGAAAAGTTAGGATCTGGATAAGTTTCGAGATCCCAAATATATGTTAAAGCATAGTCAATTGGTTTCTTTGTTACGGTTTTATACGGAAGTGTTGTTAGATTTTCATCATTAACTGTTTTATATATAGGTTTGAAATTATTTTCAATTTCTCTAATAGCTGCGGGTTTATGATTCTTGTCTATCAAACAATAGTGTCCAATTGTTGAACCTTCGTGAGAATAATTGTAATAAACATATTTATGTGTAGTTGTAATACCTCTAGGATTTAAATGACGATTGGCAGGACTATAATATTGAACACATTCTCCAAAAGATTTACTAAACTGAGAAAATTTACAGTTTGATATTACACCTGTTCTAGATGTGGCTTTCTCTTTATATAAAACAATATTAAACATTTCTCTCATAATTTCGTCTTGTTCTTCACTGAAACCACGTAAAAAATCATAACATTTTATAAAGCAGAAATCTTCAGAAGGAATGTAGCAATATTGTCCGATATATTCTTTGATTCTATATTTCATGTTAATACCAGCACCTCTATGTGATCTTTGTACTAACTTCATTCCAAAATCTTCGTATTTGATTCTACCTGTGAAAACCCATTCATTACTATCTGATTTCTCATCCAGATTGGAAAACCGTGTTTCAAATGATTTTTATTATGGAATGTAACGTAAAAGTTTTGAATTATATTTTCACTATCTTTAATAACTTTTCCAAGTAAATTGATCATTTTACCATTTGCTAAAAGTTTACGTATATCATTTACTACATTAATAAAAGATACATTTTTATATTCAAATTTCATTCGGATTAAAAAGATTTACTTAATCCTCTCCCACTTCATCCTTAATTCCCTCATCTAAAAAATATCGGTAATAGCAGTTTCTTTTTATTTTCAGCTATACGTTCAAGTTTTTTATCTCGTTTTTTAAGTTTTCTAAAATCTATTTTTTTATTACTTACATTTCTAATATTACACGTTTTTCTATTATTACTCGTATTTATAATATTACACGTATTTCTAACAAACTTCTTTAATTCATCTACATCTGTTTTAAACTCTAAATCAAAATCATCCATTTGTTTTTTAAGCAAATCAAATTCAGTAATTTGTTTTTTCATTAATCCGTGCATTCTAGGTTCTTAACCTTTAATTATTTTACAATTCATATTTTTTAAAGAAAATTATGGTTTTTATGTCAAAGAAAATTATGGTTTTGTGTCAAAGAAAATTATGATTTTTATAACAAAGAAAAATTATGATTTTTTATTAAAAGAAAAAAATTATGATTTTATTTCAAAGTCTGAAATAAATGAAGGTACATTCATTTGACGTAATGTTTTTGCATCATAAATTGTGAAATGTTCTTTTTGGATTAACCACCATAAATTATTAAAAGCTAAAAATACTCGAAAACTTCTTAAACAAAGTCGGAGCTCATTTGTTCTTTCATAACTTTTTATACCATTTTTTATTTTATAATATTTAACGAATTGCATATATGTACGGTGGTAATAAAATTTAACTTCTTTCTTCGAATTTAGTGGATTTGTAGGATGTCTATAATCTTTTAAAAGTGGTACATGTTCTATCTTATACTCATTCCACATTTTGTATTTTTTTATTAAAAAATTTGAATACGGGGAGAAGTTCAATACAGCGAAAAGTTCAATGCAGAAACATTATTCATTCACTCTAAAAAAATATTTTCTATAACTATCTCATGTATTTTTGTATCAATATTAATTGTAATGAAGCCATAATCTTTTGACCAAGCATTATTACACGAATGTTTAAATTCATCTTTATCTCTTATATATAAATCTCTTAACAAATCACATAAATTTCTTGCATTTATTTCAAATAGTATAAATATATTTGCATTCTTTCTAATAACACTTCCGTCTAATCACACCCGGCGGGAACGAGGATCAAACGAAAAAAAATACGAGCCCTAAGGCACTTGTATTTTTGGAAAATATACATGTCACAGATGTCATGTATGTCAGTCGCCAAAATCATCTATGAGCTATTGCCAAATTATGACGTCATCTTTCAAAATGGCCGCCATGATCGTAAAACTGGGCTATATCTCGAAAACGAGTGATTTTAAGGCCCAATAATGTATTACGAACAGATATAAAGTCGACCATTTTCTTTCATTTGAGACTAGTTTTATGCCCATAGATGTCAAATAATGACGCTATAGGCCTAATTCAACATGGCCGCAAATTGCGAAAATCTGCTGCAACCCAAAAATGAATAATTTTAAGGCCTGAGTATCTACGTAGAGTCAACATATATAGTCGCTATTTCTCCTAACATAATTAACGCATCTTAAATTATCCAAGACATGTTTAGAAAATCCTAGAGATCTATGTCTTTATGAAACCACAATATTGAACTTATATTTTTGAAATAACGAAGTTTATAATTTACATTCAATCACTGCAAGTAAAATGTTCTATTTGTGCAGACTTCATTTATGATGCTGAGAACAGATGTTCACATTATTGGTCATCTGCAATTGGCAACTATTTTCAGTGTTCGAATTCTTGAATACAAATTAGCGACTTGGTTCGTCATGCGAGTGCATATAGCTATCATTAACAATCGGCGCTTGGTATCATTTTATTCGAGGAATGCCATTGTACTATTCAGGAGCATTTTGTGTTTCACTTAGCATTGATTGCGTAATTGCTTATTCCTTGATTAGCATCAGAAAATGACGAAGCACTACCTATCAGGCCGAAGCGCTGATTGAAGTGATTACTACTCCACGCTGCTATAGCACAAACAAGTGGACGCATTGTACAAACGCATTTAATGATTCGGTTTAAGACTTTCTGGATGGTGTGTCGTGCATTCTTGGACCATGTCTCATAATCAACGCACTGACACACATCTTGAAAACCGTAAGAAAGTCTGCTTACTGTGTTTGCAAAAAGCCAGAAACCAAATAACTGAAGTCATATTGAAGCGCATAAGAGACTACTTCATTGAGTATTTTGATGTTAATGAAACATGCTGCCCTTCAGCGTTTTGTTCCAAGTGCAGGGCCGATCTTCTTGCAGTGAGTGAAGGAAAGATGAATAGAAGCGTTCTGCCATAGGTGTTTGATTTCGGTTTGATAGTTCCACACTTGACCTCCACACGAAATCAACCCAATCCATTATGCAACTGTCATATATGCGATGTTGCCCGACTATCAGGAACTCAAATTCCAAGACGAAAGAAAGGTAGGCCTTCAAAATCTCCTGTTCATGTTGCAACCTGCGGAGGCACAGTTAAGCTATGTTCGTCATGCAAATCAACAGTAGGCAAAGGACTTTCCCATGGATGCAATATCAGCACTCACAGGAGGAATTTAGTAAGAATTTGTGATGAAGTAGATCAGGACACCCGAGAACTAATAGCTACCAACATCATCACTTCCAAATTTCATGATGAGAGATCATCTGATGTTGAGCTGAGAACTGGAGGGCCGAATCCTCTTCCTCTCAGTCGTACCGATCGCAAACAGTCAAACTCCATTTTCGCCTTCTCAGCTCAGCAATTTACAGATAGCTTTATCTGCATCTAACAGTAGTATGAAACACAAGGTAGTCCCATTTCTGAGAACTGTATTAGGGAGATAGTCTGTTGAGCAAGGCTGCGAACGATACTTTCAAACTAGAGACTGTCAGTTGGAGCAATACTTTTCTCTTACTTTTGTTAATTTGCAAGTGTCCTCAACAAATGATTTAATGGCGCATCCAGTAGTTTATTGCAACAGTGTGGAGGAACCCATCGCTAGCACGTGCAGTGCAAGAGGTTTGGACATGACAGAAGTCAACATCAAGTTCGGTATTGATGGAGGAGGGGGCTATGTTAGGAGAAATAGCGACTATATATGTTGACTCTACGTAGATACTCAGGCCTTAAAATTATTCATTTTTGGGTTGCAGCAGATTTTCGCAATTTGCGGCCATGTTGAATTAGGCCTATAGCGTCATTATTTGACATCTATGGGCATAAAACTAGTCTCAAATGAAAGAAAATGGTCGACTTTATATCTGTTCGTAATACATTATTGGGCCTTAAAATCACTCGTTTTCGAGATATAGCCCATTTTTACGATCATGGCGGCCATTTTGAAAGATGACGTCATAATTTGGCAATAGCTCATAGATGATTTTGGCGACTGACATACATGACATCTGTGACATGTATATTTTCCAAAAATACAAGTGCCTAAGGGCTCGTATTTTTTTTCGTTTGATCCTCATTCCCGCCGGGTGTGTAATGAATACATACTTTGTGATAAATATAAAACACTACAGTTATTATGTCTACCTCTTGTGAAATAATTTCTCTGAACTGACTGATTTCTATCATTAACACAATCATCAAAAATTACACAATGTTTCATTCCTTTTATCTAATTTACTAGGATCCTGCATATTACCACTATCATATGTTAATTGTATCTTTATGTGTTTATTTATATTAGATTCTACTAACTGTTTATTTTTCGCTGCTTTTTCACACCACGAACTTATTTCCTCTTCATACTCCGATTTTTCATATTCTCCGGATAAGGAAGCAATTGCTGTTTTTTAAGATTATTTTCAAATCCATATTTTAAAAATTGATAAACAGGTTGTTCTGCTGTTGTTGTATAAATGATAAGATTGTTGTAATCTAAAAAGTTCGGGGTAGTTAGAATTTTAAATAATACAGGGTGACTCAAAAGTCTTAATCGGGTTTTAAGTCAAGATTTCTCAGTAAGTATTTGCACTACAACCTTAATTTTTCGTTTATACTGTAGAGGAAGAACCAGAATTTTAGTAACATATCGCAATTTGTGAAAAAATCAAGTTAGAGGTCGAACTACTTGCTCATTCATTTTATGGAGGTCAACCAATTTATCAAATGGTATGAAACATTGTCCGTTTATGATTTGTTTGTCATTGACTACAACCACATGCTAATACTTCATCATTAAATTTGATTGATGAAGTGACCTGCTAAGTGTGAACAAGACTTAATGCACATGCGTCCATTGAAATAATAGCGGAAAGTTAATACGAAGGCATAATGAAGAAGGACAACAAAGAAGAATGCTAAGCTATCCATTTCCATTAATGTGTGATTGGTACTTATGATAATTATCGAACTTCTACATTAGCTCAATAGTTATGCATGACGTCAAAATGTCGTTGAATTGAAGCATAGGCATAGATATCTGTGAAAAGACTGATTTCGGAAACCGTTCAGTACTTAATAGCTGCTGATATTCACTTTTCTATCATAGAAACCAGTGATGTTATCTGTGCAAGATCGGATCAACGTTGTGTTGCTTATGGCTAAGCATGAGTCCGTAACTACCGCCCGACGGGAGTGGCAAAGAAATTTCACATCAAAGCCACCTTCTGAAAGCACATTCCGACTTGTGTTTAAGAAATTTACTGAGACGGGTTCTGTCCAAGATGCTGAGCGAAGTGGTCGCCCATCCCTTGATGAGGATGATGTTTTACGTGTGAAAGAGGAGTTTGAGAACAATCCAAGATCGTCGGTGCGGGATGCAGCCAATCAGCTTGACATGCCACGCGAGACTGTTCGACGTACTCTGAAGCGAACAATTGGCATGAAATCATTTCACATTTCCCGTGTTCATGAACTGTTGCCAGACGACTATGAACCAAGGCTTCAGTTTTGTGAAGAAAATTAGCCGGCTATGTGATGATCCCAGCTTCATCCACAAGCTATGTTTTTCTGACGAGGCCATCTTTCATCTGAATGGCAAAATTAACAGTCACAACTGTGTGATTTGGGACTATGAGAATCCACATTTATATGACGAGATTCCTCTAAAGTCGAAAGGCTTGGTGGTCTGGGCGGCCATGTTTTGCGACCGGATCATCGGACCTTACTTCTTTGAAACAACGGTGACGAAAGACTCCTATCTCGAGATGCTGAGGGATTATTTCATTCCTGAACTGAAGAGACTACGAAGATTTTCCACGACAGTCTTCCAACAAGATGGCGCTCCTCCTCATTGGGGTCTGAATGTGAGAGAATTTCTCAACATCCAATTCCCAAATCGATCGATTGGCAGGAACGGTCCCATCCACTAGCCAGCTAGGAGCCCAGATTTGACGCCTCTTGATTATTTTTTGTAGGGTCATATCAAGGAGATGGTGTACAAGAATAGGCCAACAGACAACGAAGAACTGCGAGTGAAGATTGCAGAAGCAGTCCAGTCCGTGACGAAAGTCACGATAAACAAGACTTTTGAAAACTTTCAAAAACGGAGCTCACTTCCAGCATATATTGTAAAAATGCAAGTCTCTTTGGAAATTCTGGTTCTTCCTCTACAGTATAAACGAAAAATTGAGTTTGTAGTGCAAATACTTACAGAGAAATCTCAATTTGAAACCCGATTAAGACTTTTGAGTCACCCTGTAGATATGTTTTTCCACATCCTGATCTTCCGCAAATAACTGACAAAACTTTATTGGATAGATTTCGATGATGATTGAATTTAAGTTTTTTATTTTATGGAGTCACTTCACTCATTTTTCATAAAATAATTTTTATTTTTAAGAAGAAGAAAATTAAACTTCTCTAACCAAAAGATCTATCATAATCTCATCACCTCCAAAATTTATTTCTTGTCCTTTCTCATCCGTAATTCTAATTTTAATGCAATGCTGTTAATAGTTTTTCTTGTAATAGGGAAATTAATGTTTGTGGAATTACATTTAATCTATAACCAATGGGGACAGTAAAAGCTGGAAAACTGAATATTAATTTTGACAATTTACCATTTATATATCCACCTTCAATAATGTCACAATGTACAACAATTGAATTTATTTCAGTTATTTTAGGAATCTTCTCAACTAAATAATAACCTTGACTGTAGGTTTGTTTAATAAATCCCAATAGTTTTGATAATGATCTATCATGATTAAAATTAACTTGATAATTTTCGTCTAAAGTAAGAGAAAATTTATTTACTGCTGGTTCAACTGCGAAATGTAATTGTTTCTTGTCTTTAAATGGTATACCTAAATGTCTCTTAATTTCACTTGACATTGATTCAACTTCATAAGAACCAGGAAGAAAAGTTAGTACTTTCCACGTTTTACCTTTGTCAGTGGAATATCTAAATTGATCATTCACATCTTAGTAGTATATAGTGTGACATCCGGCGCGACGCTTCGCTTCGCTTTGCTTCGCTTCGCTTGCGCCGGATGTCACACTTTTGCGGGTTTTTTTCAAAAAATCAAAATTTCAAAAATTTCAAAAATTTAGGTAGACTTCGAAGTTCACGTGGCCGAAGGCCGAAGGGCGAAAATTTAGGTAGTGACAAATTTTCAAAAAAATCAAAATTTAGGTAGTGACAAATTTTCAAAAAAATCAGAATTTCATAAATTTAGGCGGTCTCAAAATATCACGTGGACGAAAATTTAGGCGGTCTTAAAATATCACGTAATCTAAAAAAAATCACGTGGTCGAAAAATATCACGTAATCGAAAATTTAAGTTGTCTCAAAATATCACGTGGTCTAAGAGTTTTGAAAATTTAGGCAGACGAAAATTTAAGTTGTCTCAAAATATCACGTAGTCTCAACATACCAGAAGATTGTATTCAAAATATTTATTCAAAATATTTCTTTAAAAATGGAAGAAACAAAAGTGGATGAAACAAAAGTGGAAGAAACCGCAAGAATATATCCTTTGTTATCACAATTAAAAACAAGTGAAATGGATCTCAATTACTATTAAGATTAGAGCATTATGATAAATTAAGAAGACGCAATTATTACTTAGACATTCTTCGTTATTGTATTCTCAACATTATTTAAAGTACTAATTGTGTGAACTAGAAGATCATTGTAACTCATAAACTCAAAATTATTCAATGAACCCGTACACTGGCTGATAATTGAAGAGAGAGAGAGAGAGAAAGAGATTTATTGTTTTAGCAACGGAAACATCTAGCAGCTTTCCCCTAAAATTATCGTGGAAACTCTTGTCATTTCAATTTACCCATCGGTAAACTTTTGACATTTCAACTTACGCGTGCGTAAAAGTTTTGACATTTCAATTTACCCCTACGGAAATTATTTTCAGAATCTGTTTTCAAAATCTATTTTCAAAGTCTGTTTTCAAAGTCTGTTTTCAAATTCAGTTTTAGAAATCGATTTGCAAAATTCATTTAGCTTTTGCCAAACACATACGGGTAGTAAAGTACTTCCCATTGTGAAGACATGAATAGATTAAGCACATAAGAGTGCATTGACAATAAAAGCAAATGACAATAAAATTCTTCCTGTGAACTCAGAACGCATAAAAGCCGATATGCGGGTTAGTTGTTATGGCAATTTTTAACAATCATTTTAACGATGAAACATATTAACAAATGAAGTTCATGAAGAAAATGGAAATATGTAAAACAATATAGATTAGAATAATTATAATATAATCATTTCAAAATCGAATAAGTAGTAAGGAAAGTCATCATTATGAGACAGTTTTTTTAATCTAGGGGTCCCTATAAGAAATTTTCTTATTATAAAATGAGCAACATAAATCAGTTTTTAAAATTATGTGGAACACAAACAACAACGAATTTTGATCTAAAGAAAATCGCAAATCAATTGGGAATAAAGAATTTTCAAATATTGATGAGAGACGAATTACAATTCCTAAAAATAAGCCAACAATAACTATAAATTTCATAACAAATCTTCATACATCAGATGAAAAAGGTGTACATTGGTCTGCAGGTATGTCTAATAAAAATGGAGATAATTACTATTTTGACTCATACGGACTTCCACCTACAAACGAAGTTAAAAAATTACTTGAAAATGGAACTTATAATACATTTCAAATTCAAAAACCGGGAACTACTTATTGTGGTCAATTATGTCTTTATGTTTTATTGAAATTACAGGAAGGAGTACCATTTCTAGATATTATGTTAGAATTGAACAAGGGAATTTGATTCCCGAAACGATAGTTCCAATAATGATAATGATAATGATAATTAAAAATCGCTTCGTTGCAATTCATTTTGATAAAATCGGCCTCTGATATCCTCATTATCTAAATCTTTAATTTCATAAGTAATCGGATAAGTTTGGTTTATTTTACAAACTTCAAATATCTCTTTCGTCCAATAGCCAACGAAGCCTTTTTCAAATTTATTCTTATACTTAAATATTCTAACTCTATCTCCAATTTTAAATTTCGGCTTAAGTTTCTGCAAATTCGGATTACTCTCATTTGAATAATTATTTTCGAATATTTTCTTTCGTATTAAATCAGGGTCGTCAGAAGCATTCTTAAGGGTTTCTATACCTGAATGAACTTTATTATTGTACTGCTCTACAATTCCTGGTAATATCTTCAACCATTTCTGATTTCTTTGCTCAGTAAATTTCTTGAATAATTTATTTTTTAACGTCCGATTGAATCTTTCTATCACTACGGCCTTCCCTGCATTTTCAGTTGAATAAACAGTTTCAAATAGTGGCTGAACGTTTCGGTTAAAAAATTCCGACCCTTTATCAACAAACAATTTTTGTGGCTTTCTCTTACTTTCTTTAAAGATTTCTTCAAACGCATATTTAACTGATAGACCACTTTTATTTTTTAAAGGCTTTACCCAAGCGTATCGTGTATATAAATCTATAACGGTCAATGCGTATTTGTAGTCCCTTTCATTCGGCATATGAATAAGATCAGCACTCCAAATATCATCTTTATTAAATACTTTTACTTTCAATAGATATTTCGGCTTTCTGTATTCCCTATGAATTTCGGACGCGTAGGTTCGAGCGTTGCTCTCAGACAGCTTTTTTGTCGCTTCATCTATCCCCTGACCGAATAATATTTTAGCTTGTAAAGCTTTCTTAACAAACATTCTTTCAATTTTTTCTCTAAATGTAGGATTTTGAATACTATCTAATTCTTGAATCATCTTCTTATCAGCTGCATGTCGACAACTTAGATCATGATTTCGATAAGCTAAATCATGCCTGTAAGCTGCGGCATCTACTCTATTTATTGGTTCTTCACCTGGTTTTGGATTATTATTCTCATCTAGTCTTATATCTAATCGAGTTCCTGGACCGGTATATGAATGTCCAGGAAGATGTTTTTCTTTCGAATATTTACTCCAAATAAATCCAGGAAAGTTTTCTAATGTCTTTTGTATGTCGTTACCTTCATAAATTTTACAATTTGAGTTTTCATTTTTGTTTAATAGATAATTTAATAAATCTAAATTAGCAATTTTTAATTTAATTAAATTTTCGGAATTTGTAGAATTCATTTTAAAAAATAAAATAAAAGTTTTACCGAATAGAGCTTTGTTCAGAGACTTTAGCCGATCGGACCAAAGGTCCTGAGGTTATTACCTTACCATACTAGGACTTAGATATATTCCAGAACCATCTTTAGTTTCTTTAATTTCAATTAAATCATCAACATTGTGGAGAATATTTTTAAGACCTCGTTTTCCTTCATCAACTAATTTTAATTTACTAATAAAATTATCTACTATTCCGTCACCCCTAGCAACTTTCTCTAACTCTCTATTATGACGTTTTTGTTCTTCTAATGCTGCCTTCTCTGATTTATTTTTATTTACTGCTTGGACAATACCAGCTGTCCCACCTGCAACACTTCCTGAAGCTGCTATGCCACCTATTATTAGTGGAATTAATGGGAGAATCCCGCCATTCTTTTCTTCTTGTAATTGAATATTCTCTATCATTGGTTTACTTATGTAATACTTTTTTTTGTTAATCGTAATAGTTTTAGGGGTATTTTTGTCAACAATATTACGTAATTTTATTTCAACAGTTTTATTATTATTACTTTTCGCTTGCGACATATTTAATAAAAAAATTTTAAGTTATAAAAAATTTTAATCTATTCTAGTTATGAATAAAGTTTAATCTAAGAACTTTTTTTAATCTATTCTAGTTATGAAAAATTTTAAGTTAAGAATTTTTAATCTATTCTAGTTATGAAAAAATTTTAAGTTATCAAAAATTTTTAATCTATTCTAGTTGTCAAAATTTTAAGTTATCAAAAAAAATTAATTAATCCTAGCCATCTTTCCATTAAGAATTTCAATAGAATATTTTACATCTTCTAGCAATAAACCATAAGCCATCGATGAAGTTGTTGAATCTTTCTTTTCAATATTAATTGTTACATCACAACCATTTTTAACAATATCTTCAGATTGTGCACTTAAAACGAAACAGAAAACAGGATATAAATGTCTCCAATCTCCAGGAGTTAATTGTGGTTCAACTCCAAATTCTATATATAGATTTCGATAAGAATCATATCCTTCCATAAATTGATTATTGGTATCATCGAATCTTAATGGATCAATTGGATATCGGGTTTGATTTAATGAAACTTGTAAACTTCGAATTGTATTAATATGAAAAGATTGTTGTTCTTATCAAAACTTGGAGAATTATTTCTTTGAAAAGTTAGAAATAAATATCTTGGTGTATTCGCAGTTCTAGTAAAATGCCAGTTAAATCTTTGTTCGGAAAAAGTTACTGAACTAGCAGTACGCTTTAGAAAATTTACTGGAATTGGTTTGTTAGTATTTAATCTTTTTGCAATAGCTGTTTCAACCTCTAAGCTAGGAGTAATATGCTTAATCCACCATTCAAGTCTATCAATTTTTAAATATGCTTTTTTCCATTCTTACCAAAAAAGATTAATTCATTATTTGCTGTACGATGAATTATTAATTTAAATTTTAATTGATATGATATTTTATCATAATCTAAATATCCGAATAATGGAGACAATGACCAATTTACTGTCTGTTTACTTTTCTTGTTAAATTCACGTCTTTCTTTATATGCACTATTGTTTGTTTTATTTAAATGTTTTGCTATATTTTCTACATCTTTCGCAATTCCTGCTGCATCTGTTCCAGCGTGAGTTAAATCATCAACAATTATACCATCATTAGTATCAGGAAACCAACCTTCGATTTCATACTTTTTATTATTTTCACCAATTGTTACAAATCTAAGCATTGTATCAATTACACCTGGAGAATCACTTATTGTTTCTATATTTTGAGTTGCAACATCTAAACGCATTTGTGTAAATAATCTTGGAAGGAAATTATTCTCCAATGCAATAATATCGGTATCTGGTAGTGGTGTTGTAAAATTGGCATCACTATATAAAGAATATTCACAGTGTAAAAACGAATCAGATAAATATATATAACTCTGCTGATTATCAACTTCAAAAATTAAATCTCCTCCAGTATTTACTCTACTAGAAGATCCGGGATTCATAGCAATTCTTGTATAGTCATTCTTTTTTTGATTATAACGAACACGTGGTGGTTTATCTAATTCAAATTTATTTTCAATTAGCGAAGACATTTTTATAAAAAATAATTTGACTTTTTGTAAAAAATTTTACTAAAAAATTCTACTAAAAAAATTTACTAAAATAATTTTACTAAAAAAGTTTTACTAAAAAATATATTTTAGAATTTTGCTAGACCAGCTCCGCTGCTCACGCCATTACCTCTTAATTCTTCAATTGAACGTTTTATGGCTACGCCTGATTTCTTCTTATGCTTACTATCAGACGGAGCTCCGCTCCTCAAGGTTTCACCCCCCACAGCTATGTTAGCAATTTTGTTTTTTGTTTCCTCTGAAAGTTTTTTTGAATTTTTTAGTTCTTCAGAATCATTCCTAAGTTTACGAATAGCTTCTAGTTGTTTTAATTCGTTTGGGACTTAACAGCATTTGATATTGCACTAGCTGTACTACCTATAGCAGCTGCTCCTTTTGCAGCAGATGTAATCAAATCTTTATTATTTTTAATTAAGTTAACGATACTTCCAATACCAGAAAAGATGCCAGCTCCTTCCGTGTGAACTGTTTCTCTATTATCATAATGATAAACAGGATTCATACGTGGTTCATGAGCAATTCTTTGATTTGAAGCAAAATGTTTAAGATTGTGTTTATAAATTATAGGCATTTTTTAGGAATAAATTTGACTTTTGGGAAAAATATTTACGATTGGTTAGTAACCTGAGGACCTTTGGTCCAATCGGCTAAAGCCTCTGAACAAAGTTCTATTGGTTAGTAACCTGAGGACCTTTGGTCCGATCGGCTAAAGCCTCGAGGAGCTTCGCTCCGATTAAGATTTACGTGTGTGAATGTCCAACAACTTCGTGATAACTTTATTAATTTTCCGTTGCACATTATCTATTGCGTCAAGTAGCGTGTGATGTACTTTAATTTCTTTTCTATTAACTTGCGTTTTCTCCTGATTCATCTTCAACGCCGCTTTAAGAGCATTTAACTTAATTTTAAGAACATCTAATTGTCTTTTAACAGCATCTAACTGTTCTTTATTTTCTTTAGAGTTTTCTTGTAAATTTTTCTTTAATTCATTTTCTAAATTGATTTTAAGAGTTTTCATTTTATCAACTTTTTGATTAAGTGAGTTTACTTCATTTATTATTCTATTCATCTTTTTCATTTGTTGAGTAATTTTAGAACTTAATTCATCAACACTTTTCTGGAATGTAGTTTGTAACTGCTTTAAATTTTTTTAATTCATACAGGTAGTTTTTCTATCTCATCTTCTAATTGTTCTTTCAATAATTTTATCTGATGTTTATTTTTAATTACAGCAGATTTTAAATTTAAAGAAAGTAATATTAAAATTTTTGATTGTTCTGAAATCTTTTTAAAAAGTTTTGCTATATCTGCTTCTAGCTCTCTATCCTTTTTATCAAGTTTTAATAATTTTTCGTTTAATGATTTGTCATTAAGTTTAAACAACTTTAATTCATTCATCATTGGAACCAAAACATCGTTTATATATTTTTCTTTTAAAAAAGTCATTGATTTGTGTATCAACATATAGTTTATTTGTTAACTCTGTATTTTGTTGCGGAAGAATAGAAAGATGCAATGGACCAGATAAAACGTCTCCAGTTTTCATGATATAATTTTCTATCTCTATTTCTAATTCACGATTATTCGGGATAAATGCACCTCCACCAACATTTGGTAACATCATTTTTAAAACAATAAAAAAGTAATTTTTTTATATAATGAGAAAAAAAATAAAATTTTTTCTAATAAAAATAAAAAAGTAAAATTTTTTCTAATTAAAATTAAAAAATGGAGAAACCAAATTTAAAAGAATTATATTCGCCAGCATCATCCTGTTCTTCTTATTCGACGAGATCAACGGGATTTGAAAATAAATGTTGTGATAATAATAATAATAATAATCCATGTATAGATGTTAATATTTTATTTGAATTACAAGCCGAAATATTTAGAGAACAGACTAAAGGTTTACCTTCTATAGAAACTAGCTATTGTATTTTCCCGGGGGATCCATTTATAGAATTTATGGATATTGTAAGTAAATATAATGATGTGGCTTATGTAGAATTAAATAAAGAAAATATGGTTATAATAGGTCATAATAATGTTTATGGTTTTATTAGAGCAGTATTACCAATTAGTAATACTGATTGGATAGAAAGTGAAATTATCAATTATATCAATATTAGAGATTTAGTTAAAAAATTAAAATCTTTTTCAAAGGATTAGATTATTTGTTGATGAACAAAACCAATATAATATTCATATCGAGAGTAAAAAGCATAACGAAGAATTATTATGTCAAGTTTATTATAGAGATACAATTTATAAACAAGAAACATTAGAAATGCCCCAAAGATATGATGATGATACATATATAGGATTATATTCAAACTTAAATATTAATTTATTAAAATCTTATATAAATGGTTTAGCTCAAAAAGAGAAAATTTATATGTGGACTACACCTTATACTGTTAACAATGACCATAATCATAATCATAATAAACGAACCGAAGGTTCTAGGGCTTTGCCCGATCTTAAAGAATCTTATAGTAATAATGATGAAAATAATATAGATGATGATAATATAAATGATGATTCTGAAACATCTGAAAAAGGTGTAAATGGTAAAAAAGATTATAAGAATATTAGTAATTATAAAAATTTAAGTGAAGAAAAATTTATATCTCATACTGATGTACATGATATTAATACTACATATCATCAAAATTTATCTAAATTTCATTTTCTTACAATTGAAAATAATAATGATGGTATAGTTGAAGATACTGTTAGACAACTATGTGTCGGGTCTACAAAATTTAAATTAGGGTTTACATCTAATCAATTTAAAATTTTATCATCTTTAATAAAAACTAAAAATGATTCAGATTATGGTGGTGTTATTAAATTTTCCAAAAGAGATCAAAGACCAATATTTTTCTCTATTATATTATTATCAGATAAAAAATGTAATTTAGAGTTAGATATTCCAATAAGAGAATGGTATCCTATCAGGGAATGGCATCCTATAACAAAAAGTTTAATTTATGATTGTGAGCGTGTTGTATTTCTAATTCTCTATTGTTCACTGTCTTAGGACATAGCAATCCGACTCTCGACCGCATGCCTGACATCCTATTATCAAGTGTTCTGGTGACGTTTCATGATAATAACATTTCATTATTGTGCATGTTTCGTGAGTTGTTTTATGCCATTGTTATACAGGTATAAATATCCACGTCTGCAAATAAAGTGCGTCTTTGCTATTTGGAATTCGCGTTTTTACTTACAAGCTATCACGGCAGTTTGTCTTGCTGAACATGAGCGGCTCGTTAAAGTTGGTCGATATCGTGAAGAGATTCAAGGGTGAGCGTGATGAAAATATTGATCAATGGTTCAGACGATACGAGACAGCGGTGTCTATAGTAACCGCCCCAAAGGATTTAGAGGCTGAGATGGCTCGAATGATGCCTCTATTTTTGGATGGTCCTGCTTTCGCGACCTGGGATCAATTGGAGCCAACAGATAAAAATGACTTTAAAGTTGTGATGAAGGCTTTGAAGAGAGTTTATGGACTTAACAAGGCAAGTGCCTGGCTAAAACTCAAATCCCTCCGTTTGTGGCCTGGCGAACAGATCGACATCATCGCAGATGATGCAAAGACATTGTTGAAGGTTATCACTGGCAAAGATCCTGATGAGGAGCTGGTATCGTTAGCTGTGATCGATGCGTTACCAGCTGATGTAAAGGAGAAGGTGTATATCCAAGACGGCGAAGATATGAAGCTCCAAGATGTTCTGTCTACGGCGAAGGCGCTTTTGGCAACTCGAGATGCCTTACCCACCGCAGTCGCTGCGACGATGGGTCCGCAAAACAGCCAAATGAAAGTCTCCAAGCAAATGGTTCGCTGTCAAGGCTGTCGCCGCTTTGGCCATGAGAAGGCCAGCTGTATTATCACCTGTTTCTTTTGTAACGAGAAAGGGCATATTCAGCGATTTTGCCCACACCGTCAACAACAGGCAAGTGCGAGCATGGCTGCGGCGACGGAAATCACCGGTGCACAAATCTCACGTCCAATGAATGTCAATGGCCAAAGGATGAACGCGCTGATCGACACTGGATCTGTGACTTCTGTCATTGGTGAGCATGTGGTTGGGAATGAGAGTCGGTCTAGGTCCTACATTAGTCTTCAATCTTTTGGTAGGCATAATGTATGTGCGTATACGTATGTTGTTTTGAGTAGTGTGATAACTGATAATAATGAAGAGCTGGGACCCATTAATGCATATGTAGTCTTAGAAACTGATCTACCTACTGGTATTGATATCATTTTGGGTTCGAATGTATTTGAGAGAACGGGTTTAATATTACATCCACGCGTACGTCCAGGTACTGAGCTAAAAGTAGATTTTCCCTATAGTAAAGGGCCTGTAGTTTCGGTATTGCATAGTGATGATATTCATGATAAGGATTTTGTTGCTACTTTTAATGGAAGTAGATGGTGCGTAAGGTGGAATTGGAGACAAAATTTAGAACCAGGATCCGATTGTAAGATACCGTATAATATTATCGATGATCAGGATAAATCACCGTGTGATGCTGAAATAAATGACTGGATTAATGAGGGCATATTAGTAAGGCATGACGTAAGTTTCCATGGGAAAATAAAAAGGTACTTACCGATTATTGCTGTGCGTCAGCAGAAGGGCGATACCGTTAAAGTTCGCCCTGTCTTGGACTATAGAAGTTTAAACGAATCCATTGAGTCTCATACTGCTGAAGCTACTCCTACTTGTGCTGACACGTTGCGTCAGTGGCGGCAACTGGGGCCTAAGTGTTCTATTATTGATTTGAAGCGTGCCTATCTACAGGTAGAAATTGATCCGAGTTTATGGGCATACCAAGCTGTTAGGTGGAAAGGAAGTGACTTTCTGTTGACGAGGCTTGGTTTCGGCTTGGCCTCAGCCCCAAAAATAATGACAGCTATAGTTACACGAGTATTGCAGGGTGACCAGAAAATCAAGGAAGGTACTTCTAGTTACATTGACGATATATATGTCTCTGAATCGGTTGTCTCATGCGAAAAGGTCAGGTCCCATCTGAATAATTGGGGCCTTATAACAAAAGAGTCACAAAAAGTTGGTAAAGGAGACGTTAGATTACTGGGACTATGTGTGGACTCAGGGTTGAGATGGCGCAGAGACGGTTCTCTGCCCTTAATAGCTAACATTCTTACGCGGCGTGAAGCACATAAGTACATAGGAGAATGTTTAGGACATTACCCCGTGGCGGGATGGCTTCGAGTCGCCTGCGCGTTTGTACAGCGGTGCACTGCCGAAGATCATACTAGGTGGGATGACCCAGTTTCGGAAAAAATAATGAGTTTGATTCGAGAAATAGATGTTCGACTGAAAGTGTCCGACCCTGTCGGAGGCATGTGGGAGGTTGATCCTAAAGCTCCAATCACGGTCTGGACTGACTCCAGTTCTCTAGCCTACGGGGTTTATTTAGAGGTTGAAGGTCAGGTGGTCGAGGATGCGGCTTGGCTGCGCCCGAAGGATGATGCTACGCATATAAACCGGTCTGAATTAGACGCAGCTATCAAAGGCCTGAATCTTGCCTTAAAATGGGGTAAGAGGGACATTACGATCAAAACTGACTCCATCTCAGTTTATAGATGGTTGCAATCTGTTATTCATAAGACAAGAAATGTTAAGACTCGTGCACTCGCAGAAGTTTTGATTAAGCGTAGACTTAATATTATTTCAGACATTATCCGTGAGGAACAGTTGGCAGTACAGGTCGTTTGGATTGAGTCAAGTTTAAACAAAGCAGATTCATTGACTAGAGTGCCTAATTCATGGGTCAGGGAGAAACTAGATAGCGTTGATTACGCTGACATCAAGTTTGTTCATGAAATCAACCATTTTGGCACGAATCGAACATATGAATTATGTAAAGAGCGGTATAAAAATAAATCCGTTTCAAAATCTGATATTAAGGCCGTCATTGGCGATTGTGCAACTTGTACCCGCATAGACCCTTCGAATCGCTTTAGTTGGGACAAAGGATCGATATCCGCGAATAATGTTTGGGAAGTTTTAGGCACTGATGTAACTCATGTAGACGGTAGACCTTATTTATCCGTTATCGATACTGCTTCCAGATTTACAATCTGGCGTAGCTTAAGAAATGAATCCTCCACTGAGATAGCTTTCAACATTGAACAGATCTTCGCAGAATTTGGTCCCCCAGCGTACATAATGAGTGATAACGGGACAGTTTTCCGTAGCCGCGAGTTTAATGAGCTGTTAGATAAGTGGAAAGTTCAACAGGTCTTGACTTCCGCTTATAGGCCCCAGGGAAACTCGGTGGTTGAGCGGGTTCATCGTACCGTTAAGAGAACCGTAAAGCGTACAGGAAAATCCCTCGCAGAGGCCGTTTTCTGGGTTAATAATACAAAAGGTAAAAACGATTCAACACCTTACGAATTAGTTTTCTGTGCGAAGTCTAGAAAGCCGGATGTTACAGCTGATCGCATTGAGATAGAACGACCCAAATTGAGTTACGAGGTAAACGATAATTACTTTGATAAAGACCGTAATCCTTTTCTTGTTGGCGATAAAGTTTTTCTTAAGCCTCCTTCCTCCCGATGTGATGACGTTTGGAGCGGTCCACACGTCGTGACAAAAATCATTTCGAGTGTTTCAGTTGAGTTAGATGATATAAATGTCTCTCGTCATGTATCGCATTTAAGACTGGTACCTTATTGCAGGGAATCTACCGAAGTCGACTTAGAAACGAAATACTGCTCTTTGACGAATGATAGCGATGTCGAAATTGATTCTGAGGCGGTACCCCGAAGGAGTAGTCGCGTGACTAAAAGACCTATTTTTCAAGGTGACCATGTCGTTGATTACAGATAGCAGACCTTATATTGTTTCGTATATAATATATACTTTTGTATATTAGTTTCTTAAGAAACTAGGGAGCGTGTGAGCGTGTTGTATTTCTAATTCTCTATTGTTCACTGTCTTAGGACATAGCAATCCGACTCTCGACCGCATGCCTGACATCCTATTATCAAGTGTTCTGGTGACGTTTCATGATAATAACATTTCATTATTGTGCATGTTTCGTGAGTTGTTTTATGCCATTGTTATACAGGTATAAATATCCACGTCTGCAAATAAAGTGCGTCTTTGCTATTTGGAATTCGCGTTTTTACTTACAATGATGTTGAAGAATCAATTTATGATGATGAAGAATCAATTGATGTTGATGATGAAGAATCAATAGTTAGTGAAAATAAATTTAAATTATCTTTTGATAAAACGTTATATGTTAAAACTTAATATGATTAAACTTAATAGAAAATACCAAAATATTCGATAAATATATTTTCTTATGTAATAAAATTTTTAGATGTAATAAGTTTTTAGATGTAATAAATTTTTTAGATGTTATAAATTTTTTAGATATTATAAAATTTTTAGATGTAATAAAAAAATTATTATTCCCACGTGTCATCATCATCACTTAAATTACTTTCACAGATGATTGTTTGAAATATTTCAGCTTGAATATCTTCTCCGTTATAAGGTAACATAATTTCATTTTCATCAGGTGCTTGACGTTTAAGAATATTTATTTGACCAGAAAATTTTTTTTCTTCAGTATTATTATTTTTATCAAGAATACTAATTCCAGTTGCTAAAGATCTTTTCCATGGTTTATTAACTGTAGTCGATAATGTTTTCCCCGAATATAATTTTAGAAAATCTTCTACTTTTACTTTATCTTGTGAATATCCTTTGAATGTTTTCTTTTCACTAAGTCTCCCTTGTTCATCTACAGTAATACAATATTTTATTTTAGGAGCAATAAACATTGCAAAAGTAATTCCACCATTTCCATAATCATTTTTTCCTTGACACAATTCTCCCCCAACATATCCAGCAGCATCTAATTTATTGAAGAGTTCATTAGAAATGTATACTGAATCAGTGTTTTTTACAATTAATGGAAAACCACAATTAAATGTGCCATCTTCTGTTTCAATATCATAAACATATTGTGGTTTATTATTTAAGTATCTTACAGTGGTAACATTTTTCGAAATATTATTTTTATCTTGACACGCAATAAAGCATAATGATTTATCTTGTCTTTCGCTTACTACCAAATTAATACCTAGAGATGATGCCAAATTGTATAAACCACTAAAGGTTTCTTTATTTTCCTGTGTGAAACGAATAGTTGCATATTTCCTTGTAAAAAAAGATTTTTTGTCCCCATCTGCTGCATAAAATCCAACAAAGAACCAATATCTAATATTATATTCAGCATTTAGAACATACCAAGGAACACGTTTTTCTCCAAAATGATTATAATAATTTTCACTAAAGTATATAGCATATTGTTTTGGATTTTCAAAATTAAGTTTGTATACTCTAGTTGATCTCATTGTATCATATATTTTACAATCATTGTTATAAACTTCATTGATATATGTTTTAATTTCATTAAGAGGTTAAGGTCTTGGTTATTTAAAGTACAACAATATCTGACTTCTGATTCATAATTATAGATTCCGTAAGAGCCATCTCCTAAAAAGAATCCTTCTATAAATGCTTGCTTACATCTTAAATTAGGTGGATCATTAACATAAATATCACTTACAATTTGTTTCAATGTTATTGTATTGTCGTGTAAAAATAATTTATTATGTAGTAAATTTGTTCCTATATTCAATTCTTGTGGCTTTATTTCATTACCTCTTTCATCTAACAATGAATGATCTTCAGTAACATCTACTATTCCCATTTTTGTTCTTATTCGATAAATACTTTTATTTGTAAGACGTCTAATAATTTGTTTTACTTTACTCCATCCATTATGAGTATAAATTTCTAAATTATCAACAAATGAAATTTCTTTCATATCACCATTAATTTCAAACGGATTAATTTTATAGTTGTTTACAATACTATCTATTCCAGAAATAAATAGCAAATTATTCATTCTCAATATTACAGGCGTGTCAGCTGTTACTGAATCTGTATAATGAATGTATTTTTCTTAGAAACCATTTATTTCTAAAATAAAGTTATTCATAATTCTTCTACAGTGAGAAAGAATGAAAGAACCTAAGTGTGATGGCATGAATGACGTCTTCCCATCTTTTACAATATTAGTTTTGAGAAATTCATCATCTTCCATTTCTACTTTCGCTAAATATTGTTCATCATTTAATTTTTCATAATCTTTTACTTCTTGAGTGAAATTTTTTCTCAATGTATTCTCATTCCATTAATGATATTTAGTGGTTATATCTTTTTGCACAGTTTTGCCATATAGCGAATTCATCAATAATTTAATTAACTCATCACCTACAGTATTTCCTTCTGTTTTATATCTTTTTCTCAAATTAAAAAGTTTTTCAATATAATTTCGAAATGGTGAAACTTGATAATTTTTTTCATAAATTATACCATCAGTAATATGTAAGATTTTTCCCCCACATCTAACAATTTCTTGTATGTCTACAGAAGTTAATACATCATAACATATACCATTCCTAAACCTGATTACTTTTACATGAGAATTATTATTTTGATTTTTCACTATATCTTTTGTAGGAACTGGTTGAAAAAACATATCATTCGGATATTGAAACACAACTGTAAATATTCCAGTTTTAGGTCTAAACGTTTGAGTATTAAATTTATATACTAATTTTCGTTCTTCTTCTTGTCTAAATTTTCTAGCGGATTCGGCTTTAGGGTATTCTGAATTTTCATCATACAAACTGATGGATATAAGGATGTTGCATCAAAAGCCATTAGAAATTCATTTTTTTGTTCAAGTAGTTGATTTGAAATTTTCTCACAAATTTCAGTTTTATCTCCTAAATCTCGATAATGTTTCATTAAATCTATTAAATTACTTCCAAGGGACAAAGTCTCCCCAGCGTAGCGACCAGGTAAATACTGTTTTAATATTGGTAACAAGATGCTACAAAATGGCGATATGTATTTTCTTATATTTGCTGAAACTCTTCCACCTTTAACAGATTTTCTAATATAATTTCTAGCCCATAAATCTATATGAGAATGAATATCTATATTGTCATTTTGTACGCTTTTCATCCAACCGTTAAATGTTAAAGCAGAGGATGTTAAATTAGTAGTTATATCTTCACCAACTAAATCTCGCATAACATTATTATATTTGTAGATACAAAAAGCTAAAGAAAGAATATCGTTAACTAAATATGGTCTCCATTCATTTTCTTTTTCTTTATAATTTTCATGTGTTATGTCTCCAATTTCATAATTTGATTTACACACATTCGTAGGAATTTTAAAATTCTCACACCATTTAGAAAGACTTGTTTTTACATCTTGATAACTACATTTCATTATAATAGTTTGAAGTGCTAATTTACCTGAAGGTGAATCTTTTTTCATATTGTTTTTAAATCTAAGAGATTTTTGAATATATCTACTAACACATTCAGTTGTATAAGGATTTTGTAATGAAGCAGTCAATATTCCTCTTGAAGTTTTAAGAGGCGGTTTAGATAATTTAAGATTAGCTTTTATCGGAAAATAGGAATCAAAACCTGATGAATTGTGAGCTATTGAAGTTACTCTAGAATAATTAAATTTTCCAAGAGTTTTAAAAAATTGATGGATCGGACATACGTCCTCTGGGTTTCCCCCGATCGAACATTCATCATCCTCAGTTCTCGTAAATATTTTCACACAATTTTGAAGTTTATTAAATTCTAATTCAGTTAAATTATTATACTCATTTATCTGTTTTTTAAGTTTTTTAATTTCATCTTCATCTTTTGATCGTTTAGTTTTAATCATATCACTTAACAAACGTGTTTCTAATTCTTTCAATCCTTGTTTCGGTAAACAACATATAAATTTATTAAAATTAATAGCTCCTACAGCATAAGGAATAGGATGAGCTGTTGAACAGTTAGGATCGGGAAAAGTTTCGAGATCCCAAATATATGTTGAACCATAGTCAATTTTTTCTTTGTTATGATTTTATATGGACGCGGTGTTAGATTTTCATCAGTAACTGTTTTATACATTGGTTTGAAATTATTTTCAATTTCTCTAATAGCTTTTAATTTATGAGATTTATTAATTAAACAATAGTGACCAATTGTTGAACCTGCGTGAAAATAATTGTAATAAACGTAATTATGAAACGTTTCAATTCCTCTAGGATTTAAATGACGATTGGCAGGACTATAATATTGAACGCATTCTCCAAAATATTTATTGAATTGAGAAAATTTGCAGTTTGACATTGCTCCTGTTCTAGATGTGGCTTTCTCTTTATATAAAAAAATATTAAACATTTCTTTCATCATTTCTCCTTGTTCTTCATTAAAACCTCGTAAAACATTATAACATTTAATAAAACAAAAATCTTCAGAAGGAATATAACAATATTCACCGAAATATTCTTTGATTCTATATTTCATATTAATCCCTGCCCCTCTATGCGATCTTTGTACTAACTTCATTCCAAAATCTTCATATTTAATATTACCTGTAAAAATCCATTCGTTAGCATCGGATTTCTCATCCAGATTCGAAAACCATATTTCAAATGAATTTTTATTATAGAAGGTTACGTAAAAATTTTGAATTATATTTTCCTGATCTTTAACAACTTTTCCAAGTAAATTAATAATTTTACCATTTGTTAAAAGTTTCCTCATATCATTTACTACATTAATAAAAGATACATTTTCATATTTAATTTCATTTGGATTAAATAAATTACATAAATCATCACCAAGCTCATCCTTAATTCCATTATCAAAAAAGATATCAGTAATAGGAGTTTCTAATATTTCTTTTGTTCCACTTTTCTGTTTTTTAATATTGCGTCTAATACTACGCCTAGTACGTTTCTGTTTTTTAATACGTTTACTACGTTTACTATGTTTAATTTGCGCATCAAACTCAGCAGTTTGTTTCTTGATTAATTCATCAATCCTAGACGTTTGTCCGAGAGACATTTACGATTCATATTTTTTAAAAGAAAAAATGAATTTTACATAGAACCTCGATTCCGTTTTTACATATACACAGGAATATGTAATTGATGTAATGTTTCTAATTCATGTGTTGTTAAATGTTCTTTCTTAACCAACCACCATAAATTATTATACGCCAAAAATACTCGGAAACTTCTTAAACAAAGTGGAAAGTCTTTTGTTTTAACACACGGTTTAATACCATGTTTTGTTTTATAATCTGTAACGAGCGCTACGTATTTATGATGATAATAAATTCTAACTTCTTTCTTCGAATTTAAAGGATTTGTAGGATGACGATAATCTTTTAAAACTGGTACATGCTCTATCTTGTAAGCATTCAACATATTTTTTTTATTTTTATTAACAAAAAATTTATAAGAAAAAATTATTCGATCACTCCGCGAAAATATTTTCTATAACTCTATCATGAATTTTTTTATCAATATTAATTGTGATAAATCCATAATCTTTTGACAAAGCATTGTTACACGATTGTTTAAATTCATCTTTATTTCTTACGCATAAATCTCTAAACAAATCACTTAAGTTTCTTGCATTTATTTCAAATAGTATAAATATATTTGCATTCTTTCTAATAACACTTCCGTCTAATGAATACATACTTTGTGTTAAATAAGAAACACTACAGTTATTATGTCTACCTCTTGTGAAATAATTTCTCTGAACTGACTCATTTCTATCATTAACACAATCATCAAAAATTACACAATGTTTCATTCTTTTATCTAGTTTACTAGGATCTTGCATATTACCACTATCATCTATTAATTGTATCTTTATATGCTTATTTTTATTGGTTTCAACTAACTGATTATTTTTTGCTGCTTCTTCACACCACGAACTTATTTCTTCTTCATCTTCAGATTTTTCATATTCTTTGAATAATGAAGCAATTGCTGTTTTTTAAGATTATTTTCAAATCCATAATTTAAAAATTGATAGACGGGTTGTTCTGCTGTTGTTGTATAAATTGTAAGATTGTTATAATCCAAAAAATTTGGAGTCGTTAAAATTTTAAATAATAGATACGATTTTCCACATCCTGATCTTCCACAAATAACTGACAAAACTTTATTAGATAAATTTGGATGATGATGAAATCCAAGTTTTTTTCTATTCATTTTTTTCACTCATTTTTTAATAAAAAAATTCAATTTTAATTTTTTTTTTGTTTCTAAAGAAGAAGAAGAAGAAGAAGAAGAAGAAAATTAAACTTCTCTAGCTTCGCGTGGGAGTTTATAACTCTCGAACGGGAGTTTATACCTCCCGAACGGGAGTTTATACCTCCCGAACGGGAGTTTATACCTCCCGATCCAAAAGATCTATCATAATCTCTTCACCTCCAAAATTTATTTCTTGTCCTTTCTCATCAGTGATTCTAATGTTAATGTTGTTAATAGTTTTTCTTGTAATAGGGAAATATATCAATGTTTGTGGAATTACATTTAATCTATAACCAATGGGTACAGTAAAAGCTGGAAAACTGAATATTAAATTTGATAATTTACCATTTATATATCCTCCTTCAATAATGTCACAATGTACAACAATTAAATTTATTTCAGTTATTTTTGGAATCTTCTCACCTAAATGATAACCTTGACTATAGGTTTGTTTATTAAATCCTAATAGCTTTGACAATGATCTATCATGATTAAAGTCAACTTGATGATTTTCGTCTAAAGTAAGAGAAAATTTATTAACTGCCGGTTCAACTGCAAAATGTAATTGTTTCTTATCTTTAAATGGTATACCTAAATTTCTCTTAATTTCATTTGATATTGATTCAACTTCGTAAGAACCAGGAAGAAAAGTTAGTATTTTCCATGTTTTGCCTTTATCAGTAGAATATCTAAGTTGATCATTCACATCTTTGATAACGTTTTGAATAGTATTAAATGTGGAGAAACTAGTCAATGCAATTTGATAATTTTTATTTTGCTCCAAATGTAGAATGGGTTCTAAATTACAAGTGTGTGATGAAGTAGTTGTTATAATTTTTAACGTCGTACTAAATTTTGATGAACCCAAAATCTCTGTCAAATTTTCTAAATGATTATTAATTTTGTCTAAATCTGCTGAACACATTTTTTAGTTAAAATTTTGAATAAATATTTTTTTTATAAAAAAATTAAAAACAACAACATATTTCAGCTACGGGCGAAGCCCTAGAACATTCGGTTCGTTATACTTTTATAATCCTCTTCATTTAGAATCTTCTTTTCTAACAGTCTTTTCAATATAGCATGAATTTCATTGAAACTAGAATTATGTCCTTCTTTTATTGCAGAAATTAAAATATTTAATCTATTTAGTAACTCTTGTGGATCATCTGGTAAAAATACAGTTGTTTCTGTTTTCAAACCTTTTCCTACTTTAACTCCCGTTGATAATTAATTTTCTAATTGTTTATAACGTCTAAGAGATTTTACTGCACCAACTCTATCCAACATAGCTTTATATTTTATGAGATCTTCTACAGCATAATTATTTAAATCTGCTCCTCTTAAAAGATCAACCAAATTTCTATCTAAACTAAAAGGAGATTTATCTGGTGAAAAAATTAAACCTCGAAAAGGTTGTGGAAATATTTCTTTTTGTCCGAGATAAAATCTAGGTATTGTTTTTCCATCTAGAAATGAAATAGAATGTTCAAATTGCATAGATTTTGGTAATTTCTTATTAATGTTTGTTTCTAGTAATCCATAGTCATCTAATAAAGTTTTGTGCTCTGGATCTGTTATATCAATTTGTTTATCATTATTTGTAAGTTCTTTTTCAAGAGTTTTAAATGGTTTCATAGTTTTCTCAAAATCAGTTTTTACTTGCTCGGTTTGTTGCATTTTTTCAAACATATCAGATTGAATCATATCAGCTTTTATCATTCTATGTTGAAGATGATTTTCTTTCATAATATTACTTTGTTTTATTAACTCTTCTAATTGTTTAATTCTTTTAAAATTATCAGCTTTAATTTTATCCATTTTTAAAATATAATATTTGAATTTTGTGGTAACATTGGAATACAACAAAAACATTTTACTGAACAAATTATTTTTTTATTGCTTTGTTGTCTGACATCTTTTCGTTTAAAGTTTTTTCGTTTTTTCGTTTTAAGTTTTGTTTAATAAAGTTTTGTTTAATAAAGTTTTGCTTAAAGTTTTTAGCTCTTCTAAAAAAATTTTATCATTTTCTTCATTAGAAATTTTACCATCACTAGAAATTTTGCCATCCTGTTTATTCTTATCATCAACTTTTTCTGACTGTAATTGAAATGATATTTGATTTACTTCATTAGCTATTTGATCAAATTTTTCAATCTCATCTAACGTAATAACATTATCATCACATACTCTTTGAAAGTAGTAATGTAGTTTATCATAGACTTCTTTAATATGTAAATGCTTAGTTTTTAATGATTTTCGTTTCTTAGTTATTAAAGATTTATCTAACATTGTAACAAGTGAAGTTGAAAAATCACCCGTACCTGTTAAAGCTGTAGCAACTACTGGAATTACTAAAACACCTGAAGATATAACAATTGTTAAAGCACTTAAACTTATTGTTAAGAATATGCCAATTCCTTGTGTTACATTCTTAACTTTAGTCCATCTCTTTCTTAATTTTTTATAATGCTCTAATCTTCATAATAATTGAGATTCCTTATCTTTCATATACCTAACTCTATCTTTTTGTTTTTCGTTATCCATTTTACTTGTTTTTAATTGTGATAACGAAGGATATATTTTCTAAGTTTCTTCCATTTTTGTCGTTTTTTCCATTTTTGAGGTTTCTTCCATTTTTGAGGCTTCTTCCATTTCTGAGGTTTCTTCCATTTTTTAAATAAATATTTTGACATTTTTAGACTATGTGAAAAGACTACATAAATTTTGTAAATTTTTAGACTACGTAAATTTTGTTTTGTAAATTTTCGCTAAAATCACAAGTGTGTAAAATTTGTAAAACATTGGAAAATATTCAGAAAATTCGGGAGGGTGTGACATCCGGTGCGGAGCGAAGCGAAACGGAGCGGAGCGCCGGATGTCATACCCTATACTACTGAGGCCAGATTCGGATTCTACATGAATATTTGGGTTAGGGAGGTGATTTCCAGCGGAATCGGAGAAATAGAGTTCTGAACCCCCTCTGGACAGTGACTTCAATCTTAGCTGGTAGGGATCGTAGAAAGTTGTGCAATAGCTCGTTTGAAAGCTAAGAGTAAGAAAAATTCGCTGGACGAAACGGCTTGTCTCTATGTTTCTTTGTTTAGGTATGAGAGCGACATGTTGATTTTTGTCCATTTCCGAAAAACAACAGTTTGAATTTTACGAAAATGACTCTAGCGGGTGATTGAAGCCTCGGACGGAAAAACGGAGACCAGATTTGGAATCAGCGTCAAATTTTGGATAACCAATGTCTCCCCCTCTTATCGATTGCATATTTACAGAATGTATAAGTACGAGTCTGGGAGAAGAATCTCACTAAGTTGAGAAACTGACTACAGGTAAGTCGTTTCTCTTGAGCTCCGATAGCTGACTTCTGAACTTTCATTGTTGATATCAGCTAAGGTGTCAGACTTATAGGTTAGTCAGTCTAGCATGACTGACCATTTGATGATAGTAGGCCGAAATCTTCAAACGGCTTTAACTTTGCTTCTACAAGTTCTTTAGACTTGATTCAAAAAACATTCGACAGCTCTTGCTGTACTGTAGGTGACAGACTACTTATAAACGTTTATAAGAAGTACTAAAATACTGAAAAATTTAAATTCGTGTTTAGTGATAACAATAAAAGTTTTTGAATAAAAAGCAGTCGCTTATGAGTCTCCGTGACTTGGGACGTTTCCTCTTGTAAATAACTCCACCGGTTTTCATGTCAAAATCGGGGCCCGAATAACAACACAGTGATATGACGCACGCTCTGTCCGCGAGAGGTTGGATTTGTGGGTCGAGGCCTTGGAGCTGGGATAAGATCCCCTCTGAATAATGCCTGTAACGGATTCAAGAGCCTAACGCCTAGACGACTGCTATCAAATGTTTGGCAACTTAGTCTTTCAATGCATATCAGCAAGCAGTATGTTATGAACACTTGCTATCAAATTTTTACCCTATCTTTACAGAATCATAATGACAAAGTCACTGAACGCCCGAAGATTGATTGGCAAGTGCAGTTGTGAGAAGATCGCTAGAGGGAGTGAGCTGAAAAAGCACATTAAAGAGGGGACGGTAGGCGCGCATATGAGAGAGGTGCTGTTGAAAGTGTGTGTGCATCATCGGGTGGTGTGTGAGGAAGGAAAATAGGCGGTGTTTATTAGGGAACATAGTGAGTGTCCGAGTGGTAAAATAGGTTTGCAGGGTTCAAGATTTGGTTTGAGGGAGAGTTGATGGAAAGGGAAAAGGTGAGGAAGGCAGTAGCAACGATTGAGGGTGCGGTGAGGGAGAAAGCGGTGGCTAAGGCGAGTGATGAGAGTACGAGTGAGGAAGTTGAGTTGGGAGCGAATATCAAAAAGGTTAATGTGGATTTGGATAAGGTGAATGAAGATTTGTTTGGGGATATCGGTAATCTGGAGGGGAAGGAAGTGGGTAAGCCGATGGCAGCGTCATCGCCACGGCGGGAAGAGGGGTGTGATACGGAGGCGTTTGTGAGGTTGAAGGATCGCATGATGGGTATGGAGAGTGTGAAAAGAAAAGTCTTGAAGGAGAATGAAGAGCTAAAGGTGAAGGTTGAAGGTTATAGGGTGACGAGGGAAGAGTTGGAGAGTATGAGACAGAATGAGAAGAAGTTGATGATGGAAAGGAGTGAGTTGATGAAGAAGGCAAGTTTGGTGTCTAGTTTGCAGGCGAGTTTGTCGAGGAAGGATGATGAGCCAGAGCGGATGCGAAGCGTGGTGAAGGAGACGGAGGAGGTGAAGGTTGCAAATAAGAGGTTGGCGGGTGAAGTTGAGCGACTGCATGAGCGTGAGAAGTGTAGAAAAAGAAGAGTGTATGAAGTCCATCTTCCCCTCTTCGACAACAACGTGTGTGACATGCCGACCATCACCAGTGATCCCAATGTGACACAGCAGTGCTACGAGGGCGACGGAGTCTGATGTCTCCATATGAATATGGACATCAACGGGCAGCTTGAGGACTTCGTCGTCCGAAAAGTCCGGAATAAGGTTCCCAGTAAGTCTCCTCAACATGATCATTTTTTCCATCTCATCTAATCTTCTATCTCATCCCTTTCAGAGTTTTTACAGAAGTGATTCAGCCCTACCACCATGAACTCCACAAACGGCTCTTTTAAGAGCCACGGAACAAAAAGTGATGGTATGTCCACGTGGTATGCTCTGGACAGACTTCGGTCTGACTGAATCTATCACACAAGCAAAAGAAATATAATAATGTCTTTGTCTCATAGAGGTATATACTTTGTAGACTATTGCCTCTCTTTCATTTTCATTTTAAACTCCATCATGAAGACACCAAACACGCCAGTCAGCTATCCTGACAAGCCTCGGTTGAAGCCGAGAAATTTATTTAATGAGATTTCGCAGATGAAGGAGCAAGAGCGAATGTACAACAATCTTGCTCGAATTGGCTCATCAGCTACCAATGATGATGCCGATTTAACAGAGTGGGGGTATATACCGCCCTCTGATAGTCGGCTGGTCGTAGAGGAGGTCGATGCCGCTGATATAGAGAGATTAAAAGTCTCTCTCAGCGGAATCGACCAAATCTAGGTATGCATTCGCATACGAGAACGCTACAAACGGCTCTTTTAAGAGCCACATGGAGCAAGAAGTGATAGTACCTCCGCGCGGTTTGCCCTGTACAGACTTCAGTCTGACTGAATCTATCACGCAAATATAAAAATATAATCATAAAGTTGTATCTGTTATCAGACAACTTTAACGTTGCATGGCACGGAGAATTTCGGTGTAATTCTTTCCGTTGGTGGGCGATCTCTCTTGCGACAGCGGATGATATCGTAGTGATGAGTGTGGCAAGGGCTTGAGACTTCATTAATCCGACTTTCCAACGGTCGTCGTGGTCTCTTCGCTCAACGTAGAACTTTGAACGCCAATCGGTTGAGTCTTAGCTATCTGCCGCAGGTAACCTTTTAAATTCTCCATTGCATACGTTATCTGAGAATGAGACATGAGCTCTCTTAAGAACTGCCTCTGTCATTGCGGCTAAATGATGAAGGGATGAAACGGGATGGCACTCTTGCGCCACACGCAAACATATTGTCGTCATCGTGCAAAAATGGCGTAACTCAAAAATGCATGATTCGAGAAAATCACGAAAAGCCGTTTTTCTCTGAAAAAAATTACATAATCAAGACAAATCAAATACCATTGTATAGAGGACAACATCACAACTTCGAATATATAACTTTTATTCCCAATGAAAGCACCTGTTCTGACAAAAAAGTTGCAAAAATGAGATACGCTATTTTCATTCTGAAAAAATCGTCGTCAATGGTATGTTACGCCCTTTTCTTACTAACATTTTATTGAGTTTTCTGTTACTTTGCAGGCATTTTTGTCATAGCTTGGTGAAAATAGATGCATAAATTTTTACATGGACCGCATTATCACTATTAGGTCTAATTCTCAAACGATGATGAAATAGAAATAGAATGTCTTTATTGCCTCACAGTGATGCGGTGAATGCATTACAGAAGTCAAATACATGTACAAAGTTAAGAAATAATAAAAGTTAAAGATGAACTGTTCACATAATCAGCAGTTACAAAATCTTACAAAGCTTTTTTCAAAACGAGACGATCTTGCAAAAAGCGCTTTTAGGACACATGAATTTCTTGGAGTTGGTAGCCTGACTTGAAACATAACACGTAAAGGGTGGTCGCTATTATTAGCAACAATCTGAAATAGTTGGATACAAGCCTTGTCAGCAACAGATATCATATCATTATATGTGAAAGATCATTATGAAAGTCATCCCAGTAGCAATTTATAATAGAATATAATGCTTACTAATTTAGATTATTAGTTAAAGTAGTCCTAATGAGGACTGATGGCGTTCTCCAATCCGCAAGTGTACGAAAGCAATGCTACTGTAACCATTGGATTAATCAGTTCTTAAAAGAACTCAATGTAGCTTTCTCGTGGCAACGAATTAAAATTGATCAGCTTTGGCCCAATATCTTGTAAAAATGGAAATCTTAAGACTTGTACTAATACCATAGATTCCAAACACTGCCGTATACACGTTCAAAACAGACGTCTAATGATGCTGATAGTGGAAATGGAATAAGACAATGGTCACCATAGGTTAAGGAAATTAAGAATGGATATTAAAAAAACAACAGGAAACCGATGAATAAAAATTGGAAAAGTGGAGGTAAAATATGGAAATACAACGATGCTACTACACCGATTATAAGTGAACTATATCTGACACTACACAAAGTGGATAATGGTAAGAGTGGATAAGTGGAAAGTGGATAATGGAGGTGAACAATAGAACTACAATGACACTCTACTACACCGAAAGCAATGAAACTATACACACTATACTTAAGACTACACATGGAAAATACTATTTCTTTACTTGAGTTTGTTATATTATTATTTGTAATTATTAAGAAATAATTAGAAAATAAAGAAGTCGTCATTAATCTGAAAGGTACATGAAAGTTTATTGAAAACTTGAAAACCATAGAATAATGATTCCATAGGAGGTAATTATCAGAAGTCAACTAATCCAGAATGTATGGTTCATAGTTTGTTATTAACCTGAATTCTACAAGTATGATATGGTTAGAGTTGCAATACCTTTAATCTTACAGCTCAATTGTTGCTTATTGATTACGCTACTTTTGTCTGCTCGTAGATAATACCTTTGGCCAAAATTTACTGTAGTTTCAACCAACCTATACGATACACGAAGTCTATAAATTATCGCACCGAATAAAAGCGATTATTTTAACGGAATTGTGTACATGCACATGTATGATTCACCAGAAAATATGATGTTTCATATACACGGAACAATGAGTAGAATTACAGTAACTTAAAAAGAAGCAGAATAGGAGTGCAGTATTCTATCATGAAAAGATTGAAATGTCATTAATTACATGTATCAGAGTATTCAGCAAAATGGAACACACAGCATGGTATTTGTTGTACACTGTAGGGAAGGTTGCCATAGAAAGAATGATAATAGGGATTATTAACTTCTTTGATTTCTTGCAAGTCTTTGAATTTTCCTCGGGAGATGGGGAATAAACCAGAATATGGATCTTATAATTGAGAGTTGCTCTTTCGGTTTTTTTGTGGCAGAAGAGTGAAACCTGTTGAAGTATCATGGGAAAGCTAATAAAATGTATCGCCGAAGGGATCACATGTATACTCTTTCAATTCTGATACGCATGAGTCACCTTTCGTATACCCTGGTCGGACGGATGTTCGTGTCTGTATTTCTTCATAATTTTTGAAGAAACTGTAGAATAAATAATTGCGCTTGAAAGGAGAAGGATTCGTCTTTGCAGATGTGACCAAATTACAGTAGTCTGCAGGCACATGTGGGTCAATATTCTTTTGGAGTTTCTCTATTTTTGAATGAGCAGAATCGACCTCCATTTGTGTATGTCCCTTCTCCGGGTATTTAAAAAACTGATTTTGTTCACTATTGTCCATTGTGAGACGGAAGAAATGAGAGTGCAATTTCGATTTTGTGACCCGCACCATCAATCCAAATGAATTTTGTTTTCAATTCTTTCCCACATGTGAGCTAATTATCAAGATAATCAATTCAGCAATTAGTGAAGTTGATTGCTGATAAACCGCCGTTTATTTCAGTCCAAACATAGCAATGGACATCTTGCCTAGAGTTGTTGTAGATAGTATAATCGCGAAAGTTCAAATATGTTCTAAAATACAAACAACTTGCATTCAACTTCGGGATTGTTTGGACTGCCTGAACATCAGCAGTTATAGCAATCAAGTTTCCATCGCGTGCTTTTGCATTTTCTTTGTATCTATTCGTCTCATATCTAGCTACCACTGTCTTTCAATTTCAAGTGGAGTGAATAAGCTTTATCATCAATGCTGAAGGGGGTGGTCAGTGTCCTGAAAAATGTTTCTCAGTTCCAAAATCAGGTTTTTAGAATTTTCATTTTTGCACGGGGAAAAGAGCGTGGAAAAATTTTCGAGATGAGGGGGTCAGTGTTTTGAAAAATGTTTCTAAGTTCAAAAATTAGGTTTTCAAAATGTTCATTCTTACACAGGAAAATAACTTGTAAATGACTTGTCTGATTATGATGCTTCATTGCTTGTTTGATTAATATACTTTATGTCTTGTTTGACTATCATGCCTCATGGCTTGTTTGATTATCATACTTCATGACTTGTCTCATTGTCATGCTTCATGACTTGTTCAATTATCATACTTCATGACTTCTAAGATTATCATACTTCATGGCTTGTTTGATTATCGCACTTTATGACCTGCTTTATTATCATACTTCATGGCTTGTTGGATTATCACACTTCATAACATGTTTGATTATCATACTTCATGACTTGTTTGATTATCATACTTCATCACTTGCTTGATTATCATACTTCATGACTTGTTTGACTATCATTTTTCATGGCTTGTTCGATTACATACTTCACAGCTTGTTTGATTATCGCACTTCGCCCTGCCCTAGTCTCTGCTGATGACCTCAGGAGTTCAGGGTTAATATTTAATTTCCAATCTTGATAATAGTTCTTTGCTTTTATTTCCTGAATAAGATCTGTTATTTTGACACTATTCCATTCACCTGTATGGAACGTTTGATCAGTCCTCTTAAGGATTAAATTTCTCACTTATCTTTTCATCAAATCTTCATTTCACAACTTCATTTCATTCGGGATTAATTTGATGGGTTACGTCTGGCATCACTAATGATTTTGACATGTTTATACAGTATGAGTATGATGGATAGCAGACCTGATCGCCTTTATCTATTGGTAAGGAGAACCAGGTGCACGAGCGTTAGGATAGTTAATACCACTAATTACTAGGATAAATTGAAGCGACTATTCTAACACCCTCAGTTGGACAGAATTCACTCGCTGAGTAAGCTTGCTAAATTCTCTTTTTGTACTTCTCGATGCATGAATAATTAATTGGTATTCCGTAGCGTATTTTCAGTAGCAGTAGTTTCCCTTGTTTAAACAATAATATGAATTGCTTAGAGGGTAGAGTACTTGATAGAATTTACACTAATTAACCCTATGTATTTGACCTATTGGTTAGCCAATAAAGTTTTAATTCATAATTTGTTAGATTATCATACTTCATGATTTGTTTGATTATCATACTTCATGACTTGTTTGATTGTCAGACTTCATGACCTGTTCGATTATCATACTTCATGACTTGCTTGATTATCATACTTCATGATTTGTTTGATTATCATACTTCATGACTTGTTTGATTGTCAGACTTCATGACCTGTTCGATTATCATACTTCATGACTTGTTTGATTATCATACTTTGTGACTTCTTTAATGATCATATTTCATGACTTGTATGATTATCATACTTCATGACCTGCATGTTTATCATACTTCATGACTTGTCTGATTATCATACTTCATGACTTGTTTGATCATCAGACTACATGACCAGTTTAATTATCATACTTAATGACCTGCTTGTTTATCATACTTCATGACTTGTCTGATTATCATACTTCATGACTTTTTTGATTATCATACTTCATGACCTGCTTGTTTATCATACTTTATGATTGTCTAATTATCATACTTCATGACTTGTCTGATAATCATACTTTATGACTTGTCTGATTATCATACTCCTTGACTTGTTTGATTATCATACTTCATGACCTGCTTGTTTATCATACTTCATAGATTGTTTGATTATCATACTTTATCACATGCTTCGTTATCATACTCTATGGCTTGCTTGATTATTATACTTTACAAGTCGTGAAGTATGATAATTAAACAAATTATGGTTTGTAATAATCAAACAAGCAATGGATTATAATAATCAAACAAGAGATGAAGTATGATAGTCAAACAAGCCATGAAGCATGATAATGAAATAGGCTATGAAGTGTGATAATTAAACAAGCCATGAAGAATGATCATCAAACAAGCCATGAAGTATGATAATCAAGCAGGTCATGAAGCATGATAGTCAAACAAGCCATAAAGTAGGATAGTCAAACATATCATACTTTTTAGCTTTGGGGGTCAGTGATCTGAAAAAATTTTCTAAGTTCGAAAATCAAGTTTTAGAAATTTTCATTTTTACACTGGAAAATAACTTTGAAAATTTTCTATGTTGGGCCATTAGACTCAGTTGGCTTATAACATGACACAAGCTATTTGAGCGTTGCTTGTTGGAGGGGGGGTCATAACGACACTTTTTAGACTACTTTTCTTTCACTTTTTCACCTCTGTCGTTTTCGAGGGGGAGTCACTACATTAAAGTTTGAAGGATCAACCTGATCGGTCGTCCAACCTGGAGGCTCCATCCGAAACACTCTGTCGTTTTTGAGGAGGGGCGGTTGCGACAGTACGCCTGCGCTACACGCAGAGCAAGGCCCGCGATGTGTTCTCTGTGGTAGTATTTTATACTACTTACAGAATGTAATGACGGGAGAGCTTTTGAACGTTTTTGGAAATTGTCGGTGACTAGGAGTGATGATATATATAAGGGAAGGTTTTGAATTTGGACGAGGTCGACGGCTGATGATCTACCGAGGGCTGACGTGGCTAGCAGCAGGTTTACATCTACGAGTGGAGTGATACCAACGAAGAGTCGGTAACGAGGTAAGATCAGGACTAGTTAGAGCAAAGTGTGTAGTCACTGATAGTAAAGTAAGTTTCAGGAACGGTAAGATCTGCGTCTAGTGGCTTGGGGTGTAAAGTTTGGAAAAGTACGTTCTGCATAGTCAACTCACATTTGCAAGCGCTTATTAATATACAAAAACCTGAAAGACCAAAAGAGGAAGAATAACATCAAGTTTGAAAGTAAAGGAATAAAGTTTTATTCGAAGAGATCACGACTTTTGTAATTTGGCCTTCTAGCAGGGATAGAGTGTCAAAAAGCTGTAGCATCTGTTGAGGAATTGATGAACATTGCACTCATCAAGAAGTACCAAAATTCATTCGAACTCAAAGCAAAGTGATGCATGTATTATATGGGAGGCAAATACCATGCACGTGGAGTTCTGATCCCTACTATTCATCTTAGTTTAAGAAGTAGGCCCACAAAAGACATGAGGCCTACTTTTCCATGACTGACACCAGAAATCGTCATAAATTTCGATAATTTTGCTATTGGTGCGATCTTGTAAATAATTCTCAGAAATAAGAAGTCAATTTTCTCTCCATGGCCTTGCTTGTTCTCTTGGTGGCAGTACATCAAGGAATGACAAAAATGATGACAGGTTTGCATGATATCAACGAAAATCAAAAGTTGCACATTGAATAACATTAACGGCTTAATTGATTCGCTTTCTATGTAAAATAGAATAGCTATAGCACAAATTTTGGTTTAAACATATATTATCCAAATAATCACATAAGTAGCAAGAACTGCATCGTGAAAACCATATCAGAATAAAATTACATTGCAAATGATACTTCATTCAATGCCAGTCAAAAAAGAATGTATTGCAACTTCCAATCTTGGAGCTCTACAAAAATGCTGACACCCCTCCAAAACTTCACGATCGAGTACTTAGTGAGGATAATTGCAGACTCCTTCTCTCGACACTGGTAACTGACGTGAGATTTTCCTTCAATGGCAATACATCCCTGCAACAAGGTAGTTTCGCCATGGCCTCACCCCTGAGTGGATAATTCAGCGACATATTTACATGTATGAGTACTGTTGAGAAAAATCTTCAAAATATATTGAGACAATTGAAATACTACTGCCGTTATGTTGACGACACACTATTGATCGTGAAAAGTCAAGACGAGTGTGATGTTCTTTTTAAGAAATTCAACAAGCAACATCCATCAATCAACTTTACTCGGGAGAAAGCCCATCATTTCTTAGACATTGAGTTGCATCGAGAGGATAATGGTACAATCACAACTTCCAATCTTTCTCACCCAGAATTTACAAGAGAAATCTTGTCAGGACTCTGTTCTACCGTGCAAGAGAATTATGCTCACCGAAGCATCTAAATAAAGAATTAGCCTTTGTTCGGAATGTACTCCTCCGTAATGGTTATCCCTCATGGTAGCCTATATCGAAAAATACTCGCATCCTCCTCCTGAAGAAGTCACCACTGTAAGAAAGAAGAAATTCCGTTTCGAAATTCAATATTATGGCAAGATAAGTGAAGATCTAGCAAGGAAGATGCGCTCAGATATTGAAATCTCATACTTCCAACTCCAGGCGATTATGACATACCGTACAAGAACTCTGGATCCTAACTCGGTCAAAGACGTCATTCCGCCTAGCCAAATACCTATGATCATATACAAATTCGATTGTACTTGCAGAGCGAGCTACATTGGCAAAAGCGAACGATGTTTGACCTCCAGGCAGAAGGAGCACTTCCTTCCCACCTCAATCCGACATCACACGCCATCTTACTGAGTGCTCTGAAAAGTCATGTGTCAAAAGTCAATTTTATTCTGAAATGGTTTTCACGATGCAGTTCTTGCTACTTATGTGATTATTTGGATAGCATATGCTTGAACCAAAATTTGTGCTATAGATATTCCATTTTACATAGAAAGCGAATCAGTTAAACTGCTAATGTTATTCAATGTCAAACTTTTGATTTTAGTTGATATCATGCAAACCTGTCATCATTTTTTGTCATTCCTTGATGCGCTGCCACCAAAGAGAACAAGCGAAGCCATGGAGAGAAAATTGACCTCTAATTTCTGAGATATGTTCCATAATATATTCAGCAGATGTTAAAGTGTGTATTTTGGTAGTACAAATACTTGTCTGCTCATATACAGAGAAGCTGATGAAACTGCAATTGATATCTACACGCAAATTATATAAAATATTTGCCAGAATTTCCGTTTTTATTTCACCATGAGACAAAGACTGAATTCTTCAGAAATGAAAGCAGCAACTTCGGCCCAGTCATCAAGACCATGTCAACGGAAGAGAATGCGATTCCGAAATAATCGATGATGTAGTTGAGGACTTCATGACCGGTTAGGGGAATGATGATGAATTCAAAACAGAAATGGTGGGCCAACCGATTGATAATGTCATTCAGCAGTTTGTTTCTGACAAACAATCTGATGATGCAAATGCATCTGCCACTATTGAGGCCAGTTGTGACTTTCATATATTGTCTCTGCATTTTTTACGATCGATATAGCCGCATGTGATTGCATTGATATGTTTTGCATGACACTGTTGTTCACTTTGACACACGTTCTTGTATTGTACATGTACAGGCATAGTTATCTGTTGGAGTGGTGTTGTTAGCCAATGACATGGAAAATAAACTAAATCTGTAAATGTTGATTACAAAGGCGAATTAAGTCAATACACGCGCTGTCATACACGATGAACGCTAGGCAATGCCCCATTCTCATGCGTGTTCAATACTGAGCATTCCGTTGTCATACATGGTACAAGCTAGGCGATGTACAATACTTACCGGCTTGGTAGACTTCAATTTCGCAGATCACCAGTTCCGTATATATTCTCATTATCGAAATGAAGCGTGCTGGTCTGCTTCTCAAATGTAAAACCGGCATTTTTCTTGTGATTGAAAATGGAACTGCATATTGATGAATGTTCATACCTTGTGGATACCACCCACTGCGAGCGGAAACACTCAAATGGACATGAAAATTTTTAGTTTGGTCTCCAGAGCAGTCAATAGGATTGTAAAATATAACCCTATCGATGAAGTATACTTTTCCCAAGTCAATATCAAAATAATTTTCTTTTCTTTCGGCCTTAGTGCGACTGCATGAGTTGCAGTTGGAATTTCCGTCTCTGTTACCATCCACAGCAAGTTCAGGGACTCCGCCAGATGCAACTGAACTTTGATATACTTGTTTTCCGAAGGCAATATTTTGTTCCAGGGGAGGTGCAGGCAGGTTTTCTTTTTCTGTAAAAGAGTGGGAGAATTCATTGTCAGAATCAAATAATTGCCTTAACCCTTTAGCTGATGTGTTTATCTCATACACATACCGACTTTCACTGAGCCTGAATTAACTCGAATCGTCACAGCAAGACAACATCAAGTCACAGCAAATCACAGCAGGTGGTAATACATGTACAATGAAATCAAAGCCCTGGTCAACTCGTCGTATTGATTTATGCGCAGTAGATGATCAAATTTAGACAGCTCTGTCTAAGACACATACATACACACATACTCACATGCAAGTTAGTAGTGAAATCTGTCGTGTTATGACTCAGCCACTAATCCCCCCTCGGTTCAAATGAAGCTCAAATAACTTGTGTCATGTTATAACTCACCGACACTTAGTCGCTTTCTGCCTCTAGTGTATCAACTTTGAAAATTTTCCAAGTTGAAATTCCCAAACCCTCCCTCATCTCGAAAATTTTTCTAAGTTATTTTTCCAAGCCAAAAACAAAATGAAAATTTTTAAAACTTGAGTTTTGAACTTAGAAACATTTTTCAGAACACTGACCCCTCCCCCCCGGCTAGCTATTCTCTCAGTGGCCAATTGGTTTATCTAATAACATTTCACTTGGCGAGTATTTAGTGAGACGCAGATTGCAGTTAATTCCTTATCTACTATGACTTTCCAAGGTAAATATGAACGTGTCATTGTGTACAAATTACAATTGTTTGTAGACGGTGATGCGTCAGACAGGCGGGAATAATAAGCGGCGGTGTCATCTTGATTCCAAATTGGCGATTACATTATGCCGCTGTGGGTTCGTTGTGATGAGTCCGAATGCCGGATCACTTTTTGCCGTGATCCAGCTGCTTGCCAGCCAAGTGCTTGAGTTGTCAGAAGATGAAGTAGTGGATAATGCAAGTGAGAATGACTGGTTGGATATTGAAGTGATTGAGGAAATTAACAGTGGGCGGACCTCCGATCCGCTCACTTTCCAATAACAATCTATCTCTGCTAGTGCCTAATGCTACACTGGCAGAGTTGAGTAAAGTGGAGGCGAAAGCAGAGGAGGGACTTCAACTGCCATCTGACGGCTCGCCCGCCAGATGAAAGGGCAGTCATTGTTCCGCAATTGGGACTACTCAGAACCGAGGCAATTTATTAGGCTGGCAGAGGACATTGCAGTGTTGGATAAAGACCGCCAACCATTACCTCTGTCCGCCCTGGGGTTTGGAACATACAAGTGTATCATCCTCGTTCGCGGCATCTATATCGGGAGCCACGATGTTATATTGACATGGATAGCCTCCCTACAACTAAGATGTGTGCAGGTTTTATTTGAGGCACAAAAGGCGAATGAGATATACCGCTTCCTCGAGGATGAAGATGATCAATTGGACTGGACAATGTTGGAAAGTATCATGACTACAACCAACAAGCCAATAGTAGAAGAAGAATTTGAAGACGCGAATCAACCGGTGAAGAAGAAGAAGAGGAACCGCAAAGGAGCAGACCAACACCAACAACAGCAGTAATGACTTTTATGTGTAATTAATTCATTCAGTCAATCTATTTCCTTCTAAATACACGACTTCTCTTTCAATATGAACACCGAACAAGATTCTCCGTTAATTTCATACAGCATAGTACGAAAAGCGTTCAGCGTGCAACTTACTCTAACCAAACCGAAGAAGGCAGGGCAGCCATGGTTCCAGAACATACGCTATAATGGAGAGACAATTGCCATCCAAACCCCAGCATTTGAGGGCAGTCCTCCGATCCGCTCACTTTTTAATAGCAGTCTATCTATCTCTGTTAGTGCCCAATACTACACTGGTTGAGTTGAGTAAAGTGGTGGTGAAAGCGGAGGAGGGACTTCAACTGCCATCTGATGGCCTATAGGAATGGCTCGCCCGTCAGACGAAAGGGCAGTCACTGTTCTGCAATTGGGGCTACACAGGGCTGAGGCAATTTATTAGGCCGGCAGAGGACATTGCAATGTTTGACAAACACCACCAACCATTACCTCTGACCGCTCTGGGGCTTGGAATGTACAAGTACATCATCCTCGTTCGTAGAACCGAGCCAGGATTCAAGGGGGGCATATATTGCCTTACTGACTTGAGGAAAATAACAATAATTATCATACTTCATGCTTTGCTTGATTATCATATAGAATTATCATATATATATATATATATACAGTATATATATCATATGGCTGATGATTGTGTTAACATGAAACTCTGAGTACCGAGTTCTGAGTTTTTCCTCCTAACTTTGGGTATATATATATATATATATATAGGCTATATATATCACATCATATGGCATATCATATAGATTATCATGGGAATTCTAGGGTATTTTCAAGGCAAATCGGACCGGACTAAAACCAAGGATGTGTCATACAATGAGAATCATGAGTGGTTATCATAGAGACTAAATTTCCTAGGTTATTTTCAGAGCAAACCAAAAATTCCGGAGTAAACAGGCCCAGTGATACTAAGTCAAATTACACAGACCGCCCTTTGGCGTCCAATGCGCATTTCTTTATTACTACTATACATTATTGCAATATAGATGAATAATTATCATATATAGAAGACGTCATGGGAAGTTTTCTAGGGTATTTTCAAACCAAATTGGGCCGGGGTAAACCAAGGATGTGTCATGCATTGAAAATCATGCGCAGCTACCGTACAAGCCAAGTTTCCTAGGTTATTTTCGGACCAGACCGAGGCATTCCGTAGCAAATATCCCCAGCGACACTTGGCTAAATTACATCGTCCTCTCTTCGAGGTCCTATGCGCGCCCCTTATTACTGTATATATTGATTCAATATCGATAAATATTTTTTAAATGATTGATTAGTGTGCTTCTATGAATGAGAGATCAACTCAGCGTTTTGTATGCTTTTCAATGTATCAGAATTAACGGAGTCATTTCACAGATAATAATAATAGAACTCGCATTATATATTTCCAAAATTGTGGTAAACAATTAGAAAACATAATCCCTCACATGACAAGAAAATGTTTCAAACCAAACCGAGCCATCCCAAAGTAAAGCCCCCTCCCCCTTCCAACAACTCGGAAATTTTCTAGGCTATTTTCGAGCCATTCCAAATCAAACATGTCCTATAACCGCGCATTCCCTCATTACTATGCATCTTAAAATCCTATTTATGTCATTACTTGAATCAGTATCATTATTTCCTATAATTGACAAGTTGATAAATCATTGTATATTTTGTAGAGGAATCTTTTTAAGACGCTTGTTTAGTATGCTTCTATAAAGAGATTAATTTAGTACTCACTAATTCGGTGTTGTCTGTTTTTCCAATATACCAGTATTAACAGAGCCATTATATAATTAATAATGGAACTCATATTATTTTTACATATTTAAAAGGAAATAATTGTTATTGTAAGCGGCATTTGGCGTCCCCGAAAAAGAAAGTAATCCATCTGGCAGCTAAGAAAGATACTGCATTTTACACGCGCAAGAAAGATACTTTGAATTGACTCGCTGACTAACACGCCAGTAGAAATATTACTCTGAGAATGTTTTTGAAAGCGATCGGAATTGTAGAATTATACAAACATTACCAACAGCATAGAGACAAACTACAGTTACCATTTATTATTTAATCAGCTATGTTGAGACAAGTAAAATATATTGGTCATTCAGTTAAGCTTTGAAACTTCCATATGATACATTTAATATTAACAAACCTTTTAGACTTTCACTTTTTTAACCAAACTCAACGTAAACGACTCCTTTTATATTTCGTCTTTTGAAAGAATTATAAAAACATACACAATAGGTTTGGAATATATCTACAATGGAGAAATTGACTCAATCAGTTGGCATATATTTACATTCAAAATTTAATTAGAATTTGTCTTGGACAGTTATTTGGAGAAGTAAGTCGTCCCAACAGCCATTTAAATAGAATATAATGCTTACTAATTTGAATGGTGACCATATAGCTCAAACAATATGTAGGTAGCGCGATTTAGTATGTTTCTATAAACGGCTGAATATTTCATCTTTCTATGCGCCTCCGGGTGAACTAACATACATTCACTGAGAAACGATTATCGTAGAGTGTAAAAAATCAGAACGTCGAACATCAGAGATATATGACCAGAGATACACAGCGTTTTATGAAATTCAACACCAAGATATCTTAAGAGAATGACAGTTATTAAATCAATACAAGACACCAACACGCTTGATTCCCCGACCTCGGCGGCTGAAGGGAGGGCCGCGTAATTTAGTCAAGTGTCGCTGGGCATATTTGCTACGGAATGCCTCGGTCTGGTCAAAAAATAACCTAGGAAATGTGGCATGCACGGTAACCGCTCATGACTCTTATTGTATGAAACATCCTTGGTTTGTCCCGGCCTGACTTGGTTTGAAAATACCCCATGTCATTTTCCTCAAGTCAGTAAGTGAACAAAAATTTTGGAAATATAATACGGGTTCTATTATTATTATTAGTATCTTCGAAATGGCTCCATTAATTCTGATACATTGAAAAGCAGACAAAACGCTGAGTTGATCTCTCATTCATGGAAGCACACTAATCAAGCATTTAAAAATTATTTCTCCATATTGCATCAATATATATAGTAGTAAGGGAGCACGTATAGGACCCCGAAGGGAGCGCGCAGAGGGGCCCAAAATTAGGCGTTGTGGATTCACTCATAGGAGTGCTTCTTCATTATCCCGTATGAAAATGAAAATTACTATAACCTTGCTTTCAAACTCAGAACCGCTTTTAAGAACACTGACCCCCCCCCGAAAAATTTTCTAAGTTATTTTTTCCGTGTAAAGATGAAAATTTCTATAACCTTATTTTCACACTCAGACATTTTCAGAACACCGACCCCCCCCCCAAATTATTCTAAGTTATTTTTCCATACACAAATGAAATTTTAAAAACCTTATTTTCGAACCTGAAAACATTGAATTTTTCCCGCTCTATCTCTGTTAGTACTCAATACAGCACTGGCAGACGTGAGTGAAGTGGAGCCTAAGGCATAGGAGAGCCTTCAACTTCCATTTGGCGACCTGCAAGAGTGGCTCGCCTAGTCAGACGAATGGACAGTCACTATTCCACAATTCGTAATATACTGAACCGAGTCAATTTATTAGCCTGACAATATTCCCTTTAATGTTAATCGTCAACGGAGCCATGTGTACTTGCGGAGAATGAGCTCAATCTAGAAGCGCCTCCTCTTATATAGTCGTGCGCGCGTGCGTCATTCAAAGAAAACAAGATGACTTGTTTATCATACTTCATGACTGGTTTGATTATCATACTTCTTGACTTGTTTGATTATCATACTTTATGACCTGTTTGATTATCATACTTCATGACTTGTTTGATTATTATGCTTCATGACTTGTTTGATTATCATACTTCATGATTTGCTTAATTATCACACAGCTTGTTTACCATTCTTGTAAGATATTGACATGCTTCTTCTATGCTAGTGCACATGACCGGCTGTAGCACTATCTCTGTTGGTGGTTGATTGGATATAGTTATAACATCCTCATCTGTGGAGGTATGGACGCAGTTTTTGATAGATAATATTCGTCACCGCCACTTCCCAGTCATCCGTCAGTCAGTACGGCAGCTTCAGCGGCGTTATGTAAGAAGAGGCGGAATTCTTTGGGTAGATATCTACCGCTGCATTACCGGGCAGCACATGATAGAAACTCATGCTAGTCGTAATTAGCCCCTATCAACCCGAAACTTTGCGAAAATAACAAAACACATGGGAATATATACATTTTTATTGAATGATTTTATAAGCCAGTTGAGCCGAAGCCCTGTTTATTCCTAGAGTGTTTTACATCATCATCCATTAGCACATATATGCGAGCTGGATTGAATTTCCGCTTTGAGCCTTGCAGCTGAGTATAGAGCGTTGTCATGAATGGACTGAACTGATTGTATTCTATACTCCCACTCTCTGCTGCTAATGAAAAGTCGCCTGTTGCGTCATAGATGTGTTTGGGATAGTGGAGATCCACCTCCAATACATAACCCTCTTCAGCATCATCCGCCAGCGTCATGATGTTCTCTGCTCGTTGGAGCCATTCCAAATCTTCTTCGCTCTCTACCCATTTAAAGTTTGAGTGAGGGAGATGCTGACAAAGTGCACTGCCGTAAAGGTTATTTCCGTCTACATAGGCCAGCACTATATCCAACTGGGCTGTTGCCAGATGCCTTTGTGTATACGTCAACCCACCGCGGATCTTCCTCTCAAAGAATGTATACATCTCAGCCTCTTCAATCAGGTGGATGGTCTCACGCTTCATTTTGAATGCGGATGTATATGAGAGGCTTGGAAGACTAATGAACTGGCTTGGATCCAGATCGTCCTCCTTCTGGTCCACTCCACAGAAGGCTTCGAATACATCAGCAAGTAAATTCACATCCAACTCAAAGTAGCGCCGCATATAGTCTCCAAGTGTTCTGCATCCAAACTTGTCCCTTGCCGTTTGTGCATGTTCATAGTCGTTCATAGAACAGTCCGCTCCTGTCAAATCACATTTGAAGGCTTCTATTGGTGGGAGAGAGGTCTCTTGAAGACGAGCCAATGAGTCAAAGTATGAGTACGGAAACACGCCCTTCCGTCTCAGCAGTTCTTCATTAGCGTTGGGTAAATGCTATAGCAAAGTTAGAGTGATGGTCAGGCTCGCTAGATTATTTGCCAGCTTTGCTAGAGAGGAGGCTAAGAATAGGTAGCTATCAATGAAGGAAATGTTAAAATATATGTTTCTGCCATTCCTATTCACACCCACGAATATCGTTGCTCGGAGACTCATGAGACTTCTCCTTTGTTTGGGCAATACAGTCCAAGTTCCAGTTGGTCATCTTGCTCATGCCGCGCTTTAGAATCATGTGTGCGTCATAGTTTTTGAAATTGTGAAGTACCACCGGGAGCATATATCTTCGCTGACGAAGTCTAAATCTGCACACCCCGCATAACGCTTGGCGGTAGGCGCCTGTTAGGTGGCAGTGGTCACGCATTTTCACAACTCCATCAGCACCCCCGCGAATGATGCTCCACATTTTCTACATTCCTGGCTCCGTCTGAACAATATTTCATCCTGCGGGCGCATACGAATCTTTTGCCTCGTCCACTTTGTTATGTTGTTATACTGTTCATGGACCAATTCATCCAGTCTTTTGAGAAGTCAATAATGCAATTCTCTCCCTCCCACATTTCCGTTGACACGCTAGCATTCCTGTTGGCAAAGTGAGGATGCCAAACTTGGCGGCAGGCAATGGCAGCCCGATGGTGGATTTTTAGAGTGGGGTCTATGTAGCACTCTATATCCGCATAGATGACGCTTACCGGGCGAAGTTCAACACCCGAGGAACTGTAATTAAATTCCTTTACCATTGGCATTGTTTCTACCTGGGCTTTCCCTTTTAAGCACCATTCTACGTGAGTGTCATAGTTATTCTTCACTCGAATTGAGCGACAACATTTTTCACACATGTGGTAGTGCTGAGATTGGTTATAAAGGGCTCTCAAATTTGTAATTGCACAATAATGCCAGTCTTCATTCATATTAATGAGTAGAATGCTAGCCACTTGTGGAAAGTCTGTTTGGCGAGAACAATGAATAGGACCTTGCAAGCCGCGCTCATATAGGTGGACGTTGATTTTAATGTTATTCCGGCGCTCAAATTGTGGTATATCACGGACATGCACCGATGATATGTCTTCCAACCCTAAGAAATCCAACTCTGACTCCCATCTGTCATACTTTCCAGGTCTCTTGTGGTTTCGGTGAACTTCATTATAGTGTAAAGCAGCCAGCACTCCATACTTGAAACAAGTCCCGTCAGACTGAACATTGATCATGCACCGTTTCTTCTGTAGAATTTCTGGCAGCTTAATACGCCCTTTAATTAAGCACGGTTAATATAACTTTGATGGTAAACGAAATAACCCGCTCAAATTCCACTGCGCTACCTCGGTCATTGAACGTCTCGAATTTTCTTAAGAGTGTTTGGGTGTTTTCATCATACCATATATCAAACGCATTTGCATAGGTGGCCGGTGGAGATCAAAAGTCAATCGCACAAAACCTATCTTCATCCCGCACAATCTCCTCTTCAATCAGATTTGTGCGGCGAAACTTGCATAACAAACGCAGTCTGGCGCGTGCATTATTCCGTCTATCTAATGCCGTGAATTAAATAAGTAATAAAATCAATAATTAATTAATTAGGTCACTATTCAGTGACTCTATCAGTGAGCGGGAGGCATTCAACCATTGTATTCAACCAATCTCATGCGAAACCACCCATTGCACTCGTTAGTAATCCAAATCTGTCACTATCCTCTTGATAAATTTTATGCGGCTCCGCATGCTCGTCAGTATCATGCTGAATAAGATCATCCCTGCTGCTGAACAGCGCACGGCATATACTACAACTGAAGTCATTGTTGATTTCCTCAATCACTTCCATATCCAACCAGTCATTCTCACTTGCATTATCCACTAATTCATCTTCTGACAACTCAAGCACTTCATATGATATACGCCTTCCTTTTCGGGGCGGTTACATCTCTTCCTCATCAGTAGCGGCGGACAAGGCAATCCACTCTTCCATACGGCTCGGCCCGGCGCCGGAATCATCGTGAAAGCCTAGCTATGGGAAAACATTACCATCTCCGGCGTCTGAGATTGTAATAGGAGAAGGAGAGAATGTGCTGTTGTATATTCCTGCCTCTCTGAGCACGTCAGCTCCCGGCGTTGGCGGGTTTTCATCCCAGTCACTGCCGCTGTTCCATGAAGACACTGAAATATTATCCTCTTTTACACCGTTGTCAATGCTCACAACGACCTCGCCGCACGGTGACACGGCAAACCCCGATCAAGCCACAAAAATAACCCCCTCTATACTTTCCATTTTCCCAAATCTAAATGACCAACACATACTCACTATGATGTCACTGAAATTTTCAACCCCTAGCTAATTTGACTTTTAGAGAACATTGATTTTAAAAAGAGTCAAAATCAATTTTTACAGCAGTTTTAGTAGGTGACAATATTGTGACCATGCTCCATGCCTACAGATATGCATTTTTAAAGCAATTTTAATCAACGTCTCCGCGCAGTAGATTTATATCAAACAAAATAAATGTGAGAACCGTTTATGAATGCACGCTACAGGTGTAATCCCTTCTGTATTGGCAACCCGGTCAAAATCCCTAAAATACTAACTTACTAATATTAAGTAGCAGGAATTAATGTACACAAAGCTACTCCAATTCATTGTATTCCTTCCATCTGGCATACATACAATAGTAACAAAAACAATACATAGATTTGTAGGCCTCTAACTGTGACCCTATTTGTGCACAGGATTTAGATATAAAGCCTATTCAACTAGCATCTTAGTAAGCTTATACATAGTAGCCTACTGGACCTGAATCGAAGCACCGGTATCTGCTGTGTTCTAAATAGACACAACACACTGCTTGCTGCTGCATACTAAATTAGTTTTGGCATACTGTACGGTCTACATCAGACGCATATTCAATAGATCAAATGGTCGGCAATAGACAGTGTTCTATTTTGTCCACTTTTGAGATGGTTGATAGTATTACACCTAGCCATTTACTAACCACGTGGTACCTAAGCTTGATATCTCTGATGATCTCTTTATGCAAAAACAATAAACACTAGCGCGTCACATCGCGCTTCGTCTTGAGTCTTTCTCTCTGTAGCACTCACCAGAAAGGTGGTCGACAGATTTACTATGTTTCTGTTTCTGCCACATTGCCGCGGAATAGATCTGCTTGCTTTGATTTTTCACTTTCACATTTGCGAATTTTAATGCATTCTACTTCCAACAAACAAGATAATTTAGACTTTTCACATTCAACGAAATGGCCACGAGAGCTTCGGTTGCATCAGTCATCCCCAAAGAATCTGACTCATGATCAAAATACAGAGACAAAGTGTTGGCAATTGCTTTTCATGGAAAAAGGTGTTATTCGTTGACTGATTATTGTGCTAAAATGCAATAGAGGCACTTCAGTCAACAGCAACTTTTCAACACCCGAAGAGCGTATGCTGCCGAAAATATCCATTTGGCAGCAAATGTCCGAACAGAATCTAAAATGACTCTCGAGAATGGGAAAAAGATTGTTCATGCGATTTGGCCTGATCCCTACGACTTCTGATGACATCCTATCCACACGTGCGTCGCCATCGTTTGGATGCAAAGTCGATATTGGATGAGTGCGACATTTGGCAAAACGACAGCAACAACCAAGTCCAAGTTCGGCCTCCAAGAGGAAGAGAGGACGAACCGTTCGATATCCGATCCTCCAATAACCAACACGTTCAATGTGCGCTAGCAGTGAAAATTTGCCTTCATTGAAAGGCATCATTCATCGTGGGATTATTCACACAGGTGCAGTACTTAATCCAACTTCGAAGAACGTGATTGTATATGGTGTTTTAATACCGTCGACTGAAACGTATCGAAAGAGGTGGTGGCCTATAGAGTCATCACTTGACAAGGAGTGAAAGGATGAAAGTGCGAAAAGCATCAAGTCTTGAACGAGTGCAGGACCATTCCATTGAAGATCAATGCGTAGAACCCGAAAGAGGACACAAACGACGTTTTTCTTGCAATCGGACATCAGCAGTCTGCAACTGCCCCTTGGAACTTCAAATCGCGACGTTCAATTCGCAATTATTGCCATTCATCCGTCGCATTTTTCCAATAACCGACATGCCGTTCAAGCACACAACACATCATACAGGTTCTTGCTATCGAGATCGGCACAAACATCGCCAAAAGAAGCTTTTCTGACACAACTCACTGCAACCTAGATACGGGCAACAACTAGAAGGGAACTCCTCGAAGGTCATGTCTATTGCACAGATCGTGGCAATACATTTTATAGACACTATTACACAACAAAACGGCACTAGTTACCTAAGACACAAGACAACGTGAAGATAGGAATCGCAAGGCGAGGGCGTTTCCCTCAAATTCAGTGCCTGAGTGTGTCAGTGTGGAGCTAGGAATGTGAGATCGTCACATCCAAAGGACTCTTTCAGCGCTAACACTAGAGTAAAGAAAATCTTCATCACTCGCCATCGCGTTCAACATGATGAAAAGAATCGTCTATCAACGATTCTTTTTCGAATTTTGTAAATTCTCCAACATTACACACAAGTGAGCATGAACTGTATGTATGCATTGACTTGAAGTTCGGCCAAAAATGTGGCAGGCAATTGTCAGGCGCATGGTTCGACAACATCCATCGCCTTATGGTGTGTATGATCCAAAGCGGGAGTATCGCAAGGACTCGGACGTCTCACATCATGTCCGGTCACTGAGGATGCAGAGAGAAATTTCGCGAAAGCGACTTTCAATGCGAAAGATCGCGCATAGTGATCAGTCCAGGCCAAGTACTTCAAGACACTGTATCCATCCACCTCTTACTGTTCGGTGAAAGACAGCAATTATGTTTATCCATCACATCCACAGACCAGAGCTCCAATCGCATAAACTGAGGAACAACAAACAAAATCCAATCCTCAAGGGAGATGGAGCCTTGAGTGAGTTGTAAGAGCTGGCATTTACAGTTTTTAACACTGATCCTAGGAATCCATATCGACCCCAAATAGCATGGAGAATATTTACAGGGTAATGTATGTAAAAAGATTCTGCAAATGTTAGCCATGAATTTGAATCTATACTAGTACGTTCTCGACAAGACCGAGAGACTGCTGAAGTTTGCTGAGTTGCTTTGAAAAGCTTGAATGAAGTACACAGATTGCTAGTTTCGATCGGATGAATGGCTGGGTTTGTTCGAGCGGATAAGCACTACCTTCGAAAGCTTACCTGAGATTAGCGGAATAAGCATGGAGATCATAATTACCTTTCAGTGTTATCTCTCATGTTATCCTAATTCTCCTTATTTCCAAAGCTCCACTTGCCCTACAATGATACAACACTCGCGGAATCCGTTCACCAGGATTTCCATGCAGCGATGAGGTCCAATGCGGAAAAGTCGGAACATTATAAAACAAGAATTTAATGTGAAACAATTTGCCTCGCCGCACACATCATCGATATAATGTCAGGCACCTGTATAATATCAATAGCTCCGCATCCAATAGTAGACCCATTAGAAGATGGATTTTGACAAGCACAACTGCACTTTTGTCTACATACACTGTGCAGTACTGATATTTTAAGTGTGCATGTTTGGCATTCTACCCATTATTTTGAAATTACATATAGAAAGCTGGCCTAGGCTCCTTTTTGAATATGAAAAAATTCGGTGGAAAATGTACTTTGTATTGTTTGGCCTACAAGACAATCACCTACTATGGCGAATTAATGTTTTATTATGGGAATGTGAATAATGCTACTAGAAATGGTGGATGATAAAGAATAGTGACTCTCAGGAGATGAATTATTGATTTTTTTCACTATCGTATTTCCAATCACAATTTTCGTTAATCATAAGTAAGTATTATTTAGGGGGTTTACTGGGATCCAATACAAGGATTACACCTGTTCACATCATCAAAACGTTCATACATTATATGCTTATATAAATCTACGCGAGACGTTGATAAAATGCTTCTAAAAATAGCAAATCAGACATATCATTCACAATATTTGATCACCAAACAATGGCTGTAAAATTAATTATTGTGACGCCATTCTAACAAAAAATGCGCTCTAAAAGTCAAATAGCTAGCAGTTACAATGTCAGTGACCATCATAGTGAGATATGTGTTGCGTCATATAGAATGGCAAACATGTAAAGTATAGAGGGGGGTCACATTTTTTTTTGGCTTGATCGTCTTCCTTGTCCGTTTCATCCGATCGGCGGTTCCCACTCCAGCTACGGATGCCCTGTCATGCAGCTCAACATGGTGGGTCGCAAATATCTAATTAAATGAGCACCGAGAACGTTGAGAAGGTACACAATGCGCATCCACTCCTATTCACGGTGATCCCGTCTGCGCAGAAATGAGACGCGGACCGTCATAATCATGCGTGGAGGTAACAACATTCCCAATCCTGTATTGCGTAATCTGCCCGCGATCACTACGTCCACATCCGCGGGACCTCCATGACGTAGTAGTGACGAATTACGTTCTACAGCAATTATGTTTGGGATGAGTTTTCACATACGTACCTATAGCACAACTTCCAAATCACTTATTGTTTCCGAATGAGTAGAGACAAAGTGGCTTCAAGCAGCAGTATCTCGGCAAAAAAGATGAGATCCGGCATTCCGGACATCGTCACAAACGAACCCACACGGCACTAATGTAATCGCCAATTGGAATACAGATGCACAAGCGGCCAGCTTATTATTCCCAGCCTGTCTGACGCAACACCGTCTACAAACAATTGTAAGTTTGTACACAACAATTGACACGTTCATACTTCTACCTGGACAAGTCATAGCATGAGCTAAAAGGAATTAACTGCGGATCTGCGTCTCCTAAATAATCGCCAATGTGAAAATGTTAAATAGATAACCGAATGGCCAAATGAGATGAATAAGCTTATCGGGGGGGTGGCAATTGGTTACGTGAAAAATGTTTCCAAAGTATACAAAACTTAAGTTTAAAAATTTTTCAATTCTTTTCTGCGTTTAAGCAGCTTCGAAAAATACATAGCAAAAATTTCGCGAGGAAAATACTTTAAGAAAAACACTTTTCGAAGATGAGGTGTGGTTTACTGCGCAACTTTCAACTCTTGAAAATTATTCCACACAGTTACATGCACTAGAGGAGAAAGCGACTTAATGTGCCGGTCAGAGTTCTATAACATGACACAAACAGTTATTGCGAGCTTCATTTGAACCGAGGGGGTCATGGCTGAGTCATAAACATGACAGATTTCTCCACTACTAACTGCATGTGAGTATTAATAAAAAAATAATTGTAGAGACAGTAGATTTTTATGATGAGTGTTCTTAGACAGTTTTTTGTTTTGGTTCATGTGAAAATACAGTTAGGAAAAATTTCTCGAGGAAGAAAGAAATTAGAAAAAGATTAGAGGTGAAGGGGGGGATAGCAGCCCGCGAGTTCTGAAAAATTTTCTCAAGGTATTCGAAACTCAAGTTTAAAAATTTTCAATTTTTATGGCTGCGGGACAAAACATAAATTAGAAAAATCTTTGCTGCGACTGGGTGTCTAGAAAATTTCAACTTAGAAAATTTCAAAGTTGAATAGACACACAAAGAGTCGGTAGTCTTATCACATGCTGACAAGATTTTTTCACTAACTCAAATTGACAATCATTGAAGAATTATTACAACATTGAAACACACGTCCTCAGCCAGACTTCTTCATCACTCAACGCTCTTAAGGACAACTTGAATGTAGCTATCTACACAGAACATATGTGCAAATGTGCACTACAAAGGAACCCTTCGCTCCTCGCTTTCCTCTCTTTCTTTCGATCTCTGCGAGTATTAATCGGTCAACAAACTTAATAACCACAACTTTCTGCGCAAACAACTGCATTATCATAAGAAATATATATAAATTAATGACAAACGTGAACGCAGAGGCACTTTCGACCGCCCTTCTATTCTCAGGCATTACACAGGCTGTGAAATCTCAGATTACCTCCTGGACAATGAATAAATCACTGATGTGCGTAAAAATAAAGGAAAAAAAAATAAATAAAAGATAATAAAGTTGATTCCTAGATAAGCTCTGAACACACAAATACGCCCGAGAGGATTTGATACACAATGCTACCGAAATGCCCATGCCATAGCAGGCTCTGCATAGCAGCGCCTCACATGAAATGGGACACTACGAAAACCAATTCTGGCATGTGACACTTTTTTTCCTTAAATTCAGTAAAAAATACAAATCAATCCGCGCGAGTCGCCGGTATGTGTTTTGTCTGCTGTTGCGCACTAGTGTTTTCTTTGTTGGTTTCCCTATGAGAAATTGGCTGGCCATACATATGATTTTTGTGTATCCTCTTTTGAGGTCTCTCTCGTGGAGTCTTGCTGTCGCTTTGGATTTTTTGGAACTGTATCGCTGCTTATATGAGAAAACTGAAATCTGTGATTTGTGGTCCTCATTTATAGATTATCTCCTCTGTGCGCCATTACGCGCAGATTTAAAAGATGAAAAGCGACATCTTATATAATAAATAAGAAAAAACTTTACTTGCAGACTCACAACACACACGTTGATTTCGGTGTGAGCAGCGTACAAAATAAATAGTCAGAAACATCGAGAGACAAAGATAACTATACGTAAAAGAAATCTTAAAAAAATTTATAAACCCATACATAATGGCAATTATTTATACTTAACTTTTAACATGAAGGACTCATCCAAACCGATACGTCCTTCGATTTTGGTGACATCTGAGAGTGGAGTTTATCTCAGGTTTTCTGCGAGATTGTCGTTGAAGTAACATGTCTTGCTCATCTTTTCAGAGGATGAAATTCATCAATATTCAATATATGAAAAGACAGCCTGACACACACGTCCGAACATTTGACACACGAGAACCGATCAGGCTCCCACAAGTCATGATTGGGCCTGAAACGATCCCCATCAAGCTTAGGCCAACTAATCCGCAGATAACACTCCGTCGTTTCTGAGCGACGTCACGGAATTTATATTCAGTGCTTTGTCAAATGGCTAGAAGGCTCAGGTAAGCGTACAAAATTATAGATCAAATGAACGCGGCCTTATGCTTGATCAAATTACAGTTGGTGGAACAGTCTGCCCTCTGCGATAAAGTTCCTCACGATTAAATCCGTTGCGGCAACTTTAGAAATTACATACTTATTGACATGAGTCACACTTTCAAAATCCTGGGGGATAGATAAGATCAGAAGATCAGCCTGAAAGCTGAAGGTATGCGTCATAGCCCTTCAGCAGAGATCACCGGTATCGCGCACATCAAAATTCCGTTTCGCCAACAATGGCGTCAAGAATCTCTTGCTTTTAGACGATGTTGATACGGAAAGACGATTTCGATGCAGACACATGTGAATGCAATAATTTAACCACTCATCCTGCAGCCTGTCATCTTCATATTTGCAATACAACTTATTTAGACTGATGTCGTCCGCATATTTGATGACAGTCACTGTTAACCAGACCAGGGTCGGAAGCTGCGTCAACTACCATGGAGAAGAGAATCAGGGCTCATGATACTTCCCAGCGGAACGCCGCTGTTATTCGTCCTCACATTCCGAAGTAATGTTATTCCATTTTGACAACGCCATAAAGCGATTTTCAAGAAGCTGATCCAACACGTTAGTCCTATCTGTTTGTCGGCAACACCGAACCTTTCAGACCGCTGAAAATGATGATGTTATGGGTGTCATTGACAAACGCCTTAGACCAGAATCGATTGATAATAACCTCACCGCACCAGGACAATCAAAGAACCTCGAAAACACTATGCATAATAGTGTCAGTGCATTAACGCTACCAGAAGCCCTGACCGGAAATGTAAGCAAATTGTGACAAATTGAACTTTTCTCCATGCAATGAGGAAGAAGCAAACTTGCGCACAATACGTATTCTCTAAACAACTTTGGATGAGGTGGATCATATCGGGATAACGGAAACACGATATTTCACCTGCACTAATTTAGAGGTTTATCTGCGATTTTTCGGGATTGAGTACAATTTCCAGCATATTTGAAATGAGAAGGCAAAACAACTGGCATATATGCATCTCTTGAAGACTATCCCGTCAATACCCACAAAAGATCACATAAATGAGAAAAGTCGCGGAAAAACCCATGAAACGGCGATTTCCATCAAACCCAATACCATTCTCCGCTCAGCCTGACTTATTTGGTGATACAAACATCGAGACATAAAATGTATCCAAATCCTCGCGATGACAACAATTTGCTTGGAGAGGTGTATCTGAATAAATGTAAGGTCGAAACAAAGTAAACACAGAAATCAAAGTCGCAGTAAATGACGACCGAAGTGGAAGGAATAATAAGGTTAACACTTGACGCATGTCAGCACATGTACTTTACGGAAGACACACATTTTCCTGAATCTGCCACTACTTTATAGTTTTCGCTCTATGTAATTCCCCATGAGTAGCTGAATTTACGATACGAACTTAGATTGCGTAAGACGAGATTACTTTTGAATGTTTGCCTTCAAAATAAATGCTGTGTCACGAGAATTTCAAATCAAAAGCTTTTAGCTGACAACGTAATCCACGACGTCACTCGATTTTGTACGAACATTCGTGACGGCAAGGCAAAAAATCAAATAGGTAACTAGACTTCAGTCCTGAAAAAGTGCGACCACAATTATCGCAGTGATACAATTCAATTTGATAAGAGCATCCACAGTCCAACATCGTGCATCAAATAATTGAATTTTTACTTTATCTTTTTACAGAGAAGCATCGTATTGTTTCTTCCGAATAGTCAGGCGAGGGACAACTTCTACTCTGCTTCCATAACACTTTACGAGAGGTCAGAGGCACTATTGGGTGTACCGAGTTTTTGCGCTTGGCCCTTAACAAGGTTTTTGGGCAAAAATTTTGTCAAACGGCTGTAACATTCCTCGTTGGAACTGTCCCTACAATTGCTTCAAGAAGTATCTCTCTCAAGTCCGTTGCCGTCATCACAAGCACGGTTCGCATTTAAAGGATTAAATCCTGCCTGTACGTATAACATAATCCATGATACCAATATAGTGTTCATAACAGTCTCAGCCTTTTCGGTGTCATTCCCCAATAGGGATGCGGGTCGTGTATACACATATCACAATACTTAAAGAAAGAATCTCCGAATCACAAGCTAGGAACGATATAGACACACTAGAAAAATCAAATACATCAGGCACATATTAGACCTTCAGACGTCAGCTAATGTTGTCCACCACCCCTAACAATTTTCCTGTCTCCATGGACGTCGTATGATTTTGCTATCCGTCAATGAACTGGCGTCATCTGGCCACGGAACAGTCCAACCAAGACATCATTGAAGATGGCAAGAAATCAGGTTTGAAGTAGTATTCAACCTCAATGTCAGGCTCGACCACTTTATTAGACAATCGATCGCAAATTCGATAGAACAGCGAAGCGAGATATCAACCATTTCCACATCACATTTCCTTTTCCTTTCAGGCGTAGCAATGAGAACTCAATTTGAGTGTAACAAGAAGTTCTTGTCGTGATTCTGACATCTTTGTATATACCTCTTAGGTCCTCTTACATTGTTTATAACATTGATAATATATGATACCACATAATATACGAAAAAAACTTGAGCTGCGCTTAACATCTGTTGAAACATACACAATTACTTTGCCAAAAGCAGTTTCGCACAGCTGTTGAATCGAAATACGTGAAGAGCAGTGATCCCACTCATGTCTCTGGTGTGCGGCAACATGAAAGCAATTGCTAGCTTCACAAAAAAAAAACACACCCTAAAGCTCAAAATCGAACCACGAGAGAATGATCAAACGATAACAAAAAGGAACCGCGTCTCAACCGATGGAGAGGGGATTCGACCAGATATTCTGGAGGCAAAAGTCTTCAACATACTGCGCATCCGCTCAGCCAGACCAGCATATGAACATGGGCGTTGCGACATAGCTTCCCTAATCAATGACCGAATGCAAGCGTGATAGAGTTCTCTGCAGATGACTTTGACGCGTCAGCATAGAAACAGCTGATCGTGTCGTCAACTCACCAGACCACCATCTCTTATGAGCAAGCAGCCATCAGCGGTGGCATGCAACGGTGCTGCATGTGTATCATGCACGAGATCATCATGATCGACGCAACGACAGAGGGGAAAGAGTGTACGACAGAATTGCAGGCGTTGAATGTTAATACTTAGCCAAGAGGCGAACGAAAAACAGCAACACAACGTGACCACTAATAATCCCACTGGGTTTCAGCGGGAAGAGGGAAACGCGTGCACGCTGAGACTAAGCCCAATAGGGTTAAGGAATACGATGCGAATTAAAGCGCAAAAACATCTCAAAATGCTCTTAAAAAAAGTGTAATCTAGGCGACGCACGAGATACACAACACCGAGGATTTTAACATGAAGAATCGCACTGATACCCGGATGGATATCGAAGAATGATAGTGTTTTCACAGTGTCACCGCACACGCGCAGGAAGCAATATAACAGTATGCGACGATCGGTGTGAGGGACACCACTACTAGCTATCCCGACCGTCTCCCCTGAGAGCGACGCGATCCGAAAGAATTATTAGTACATTATATTAATAATAATGCGCTTTATTGCAAACAGCAAAATACATAGCGAGCGGTACAAGGATTATGACTGCAAAGTCCCAGTATACTGTGAAACTCTGCACAAAGGAGTTGGTGTAATAAGATAGGTTTCCGCAGATGAGAGTCTGTCAGTTGCCTTTGATGCTAGACTCTTTCTGATATGTTGAAGGACGTTGACAAAGGAGGAACACGGCGAGAAAAAGAATATCACGATATAGACACTCAAATTTGCGATATCAATTCAACCAGCAAACACCGATCAAACATTATGCTCTTAGGGATAGGCTTCGTTGTCAACATGCATGCGCGCACCAACTATTTGCGGCCACACAATCCAGACAGATGTACAACATTTACAAAAGATGTTAATCACACATTTTACATAATCACATACAATGGCCAACAAAATGATCTATAAGCAGAGAAAACAAGACACACACTACATCCCTCTGCACAACACATCCTAGATCTACACATATCACACATTGAGCTTCAAACGCTTTACATGGTACAAAATACTACATCATGTTTATTAGTATAAAAACCGAGACATAGAGATTCCCATTTCAAAATAAGCACTAAATAAAACAACCGAGGGTGAAAAATTCAAATTTACAACTTCTCTCTATGACTACAGCATTGATAACAAAAATTGGAGGACTACATCTCTGGTGTGGGATCAAAACGGTCTGAGTAAAAGTCATAACCAATTATCTGATTCATATTCGATATTTTCATTTTCATTTTCATATTGGGCACTACCAATAAACAAAAGCGCGTCAACTGTCCTCCTTGGCGAGCAAACTGCGATCAGCTACTAGTCATATTACCATTGGATAAGATTCAAATGAAGGATTATATCAGTCAGAATAACTAACATATAACCCTGCGTGTTATCGAACTGTGGACATAATTAATCATGACTACAAAAAGTAGAGGTCCTAACACAGGCGCAGCCCTGAGGCACCCCACTGGTCACAATCTCTCCAAGTGAGTGATAAATGGCCATTAAACGTAAACACGTTCGAAAACGATATGACAAAAACTTTGTCTACTGAGATTCACTACAAGGGTAATGAAATGGAAATGGGTCCAAGACATTCTTGTGATCAAGGTGAGGTAGAATGAGTGAATAGAAACCATGATTGAAATCAAGTGGCAAGGATTCGACAACAAAGTTTAGGGCTGCTAGCGATGTGTGAACAGGAAGTGAGCATGAATGGGTCAGAAAAGGCATTAGTAACAACCTCCATTCATCACCTGGATGAATCCGAACTGTCGCGACTCGAATTTGCCCTTCAAGTGGGTAAAGGTAGAATAATATGATCTCGAATACAATTTGCGTCAGGACATTCGCTCAAGACAGGCTAAATGGATAATGGGACGATGAGAGCACATGAATCCTTATAAGGGAGCGGGAGAACAATCGCATCTTCCAGATATCGGGAAAGCATGTGTTGCGGCTTGAAGGCATAGATTAAAAATATCCTTGTGATAAGCGGGATATCAAAGTATATAATCTGAAGAGATCGTAAAGAAAGATGCCACGGAAACACCATCTGGCTCCAGTAAGTTAGACTTGGTGTTCCATCACAATGGTATAGTGAACTTGTGACTTCCTCAGCTGTCGAGAATAATGATCCACAACATACGATTACATCATCCGAAACAAGGAAATACAGAAGCAAGAAAATTGGCGACATGAAAAGTGTCAATTGTTTTCAAGAGCTCACATTTCTCATCGAATTAATCAACTTTTGAATCTAATCCTCCAAATTTTTGTAGTATAGTTGAATGATTTCACAGCGCTATCCAACTTGGACGATCCAGCAGCAAGATTTACAAAAGTAAAACCGTCGCCTAGCTTTGTAAGGCTCCTCAAGAAACTTCCTCCTCCAAGTGCAAGTACTTAACCATATTAACCACGGGAAAGGCCTTTATCCATGCGTGATCGTCAGATAAACCTTCAGGAGGAGGTCCCATACCAAATTGGGTCAGTTATTTCTCTTGCGAAACCACAATTCTCTCCAGAAACAAGGATATCGATACTAAAGACCGACATCAGAAAGTGAAATTCAATACAATTAATGGCGTCTGAACCAATACATTGACAAGAATCGTTGGGCGAGAGACATAAAAAAAGTTCCAGTCAACAGGAGACCAAAACCTAAGCAATTAAGCAATCGAATGATGGAGAGTAAATGAACCGGGTTTTTGAGACCTTGGTGGAAACAAGTGGCTAGCTGGGAGAATAGATGTCTAGAAAAAACCTAAAATATCATAACGACCAAAGGTACTGCGAAGGTATTCACAATAAGCACTAAGACAGGGAGTCAGATACGGCAATCAACGTCAAGATACTTCTGGTCCTCCTCGAGTTGGAGTTGAGTAGAACCAAATGTTTCTGTCGAGGAAGTTAATATAAGCACAACAATTAGATACAATCGAGTCCTTAAATCAATAATTTCACCAGTCTACAATCAAGTTCCTGGTAAACACAACATCGATTAAATTTTAGCATATAATCGACACAACCACTCAATAGGGCGCCAAAATATTCCACTATGGGAGAAATAAAATAATGAGTTGATCATTAAAAGATCAAAAACGCATGACAGTGCATTAGATCATCGAGGCGATTAGAATAAGACAGTATCGACATCTAACTGGTACCAGATATGTCAAGTATCAGATTTAAATGTAAATTGCTACAACAATATCCCCGAGCGCCATGACATCACGATCCTAAGCGAATAAATGTAGTAGCACCAAGAATAAGCAAATCTCCAATCATCAATATTACATCAAACCCAGTTCAGTGACACAAATCGATGTCAGGTTTATGTTTATTTATACGAGGTATAAGATCTTCTACTTGTTGAAACAGAGACCGGGCATTGAACAAGAAGAATAAGAAGGGCGGCTTGTTAGGAAAAAGACTTAGCATCGCGACACTATTGGAGAGCTCCCGCAGATGCTTCGGATTGGAAAAGGAAATATAGGCGATGACGACAAGGTGTCCGGGCGTATAAATTTTGTTAAACCATACGCTTCCTGACGTAGAGATCTTGTAAAAGGCGTAAATTGCTGTGCTGATTCACCGAGATAGGGCCGATCGCGAATACTGTAAGTGTGCGCAGAAACCTTGAGATCGAGAGAAACGACTGTGCGGATAGCTAAGCTAGCGTAGGGAAAGCGAAGTTTCACACGATGATGTAACAGCTGCGCCGATCACGGAAATGAACAGCGTGGAGACCCTGTGCATGTATGGTAGGTGATGACAGGGAGGCAGGATAGCATCGAGTCACGATGATTTGGTAGAAAAGTCCATGACAAACGAGATTGCGACCCAGTTGATATATAGTACTGAGCCGATTAAAAGATAGTTGAAAATCGAGATTAAATAGATGTAAAAAAATACATCAGCATGGACACGAAAAACGAAGCAGTTAACCAACGACGATCGGTGGCACAGTAAAAATTGCATGAAATACACAGTATTAATCGTCAGATAAACAAGTTATACGGAAACATTGATCTTTGCAGATTGTCAAAAAACGGGCGGGAACAGAAGGACCAACCTCTCGCGAACAGACGACCAACTGAAGTTGACTCACCATGTGTGCGTCAATACAGTAATTATCTTCTTGGCTACGTCCCCAAACCCAGGTTCTGATACTACACTACGTAAAATATTTCCACACAGATAATACTGAGTCGTTGGCTGGAGTGCTCGCGCAACACAGCTGGGATTTGTCAACTGCTTCAACAAATCAGCTGTTAACCAAATTCATCGTATCACCTTTCTCGTCGCTCGGATATCAAAATAACATTTTTTTTGGTCAAGGGGTCACGTGAGTGATGTCGTCATTATATACGTTGTTCTGATAAATGGCATTCACGTCATTGATAACACATCGATATTGATTACATCGGCCTCTGGTGTGAATCCCGCATTTTTGGTCGTTGGATCTACTTATTACTAGATTCATCAATCTCTGTCGTAAGTACTCTTCTATTATTCCCAAGGCAAAATAAGTACCTACTGGTTTCGATAGAGCTGAATCACGGTTTTCAATCTGTAGCATAAGAAAATGATGACCAAACAACCTCAGAATGGAATGTAAGCTTTTATGCGATACCAAATAGTGCACCAAAATCCCGCACGCATTTCCAACTTAGCATTCGCTTTTCAACGACTGATCTCATTGGTTAGAACAGTACACATGAGCAATTCCTAAACGCTTTTTCATTGGTCTGGTTTCAAATTCCGCAACTTAGTTCCCCCTTATGTGCCGCGACCTGAGCCTAGTTTTCCATTCAGTCAAACTTCAAGATAAAACAATCTATTTCGAATGGTCTGAAGAGACAACTCGAATATTTGCAACATTTGTTTGTCGGTTTTAGTTTTTGCACACAATGACGAGATCTCTACACAACGACTCGTTCGCGTGAAGCTAAATATGGATCTCCATCCAAATCACTTGCCTAGATGAGAAAAAAGAATGGAATGAAGTCTATGTGATATGCGATCTAAAAAGTGAAACATGAGGTTCCTATCCACCTAAACCCTTACACTCAAGATAAATGAAACCATATGCTCATGTCTTTCTGAAAATCGAGTTTAATATCCAGTTTGAAAGATTTCAGTAATCTACAACTACAAAATGTCCAGAGTTAACGCAACACAGATAGATTACCTCACCACAGCAAATGTCGACAAACAACTACGTTACGGAGGAGCTCATAGCCTAGCTATGAACAAGACATAAAGAAAAATCGAATGTATATTTTTGGTATACCATAAGAAGAACAGTAAACAATCGATGATAATAAGAAACATGACATCAATGAGGCGAAAGACCTTGTAGAATTCCTCGGTACATTCCACAAGATGACAGGTTGTTTCATCTTTCCCGCTCACGGCGACCAGAGTAAAAGAGTGTCCGCGTAATTTTGAAAGTGCAGGACTGACAGTGAAGCTCAAGATACAGAGAATACTCAAAGATCAAAAACTGTAGCAGGAATCAACTCTTTTGACAAAGGTATATAATCAGTACCCTGCAATAACAAGCTTACACACCAACAACTTCTAAGACAACATTCAAAATTGATTTTATTTTTTCTGTGTATTGAACTAGTAATTTATTTTGCACCGTCATAGCAATTCGAGGCAGAGAACAATTTCTTTAACCTCTGCTCGAATCATGATTCAATGACTTCCAAGCATTATTTGGTACATTGATAATTTGGGTCGATTAAGCCAAGGTCATTGAAAATTTCATGAAAACATAGAAATTGAATGGCCTGCAATTCATTACCTAGTTTTTTCACTCGCTTATCGAAATGTAGTCGCCAAGCGACTTGGCATGTCGCATCGGTTTAATGTGTTCATAAATTCATAGAAATCAGATATGTTCTGTCTCTCATGATGTGGAGATGAATGCTATTCGTTATATTTGTAACGTGGACATTCAACAATCGAAATGATAGATATCTTCAATTCACCAAGGATCCACGAGCAATTTACAGGATAATCTTCAACGTGTATACATCTGTATATCGATAAAGTGTCCGATTTCAGTTTTGCTGACAGTTAGTGGATTTCAGCCACTCTAGTTTTAAAATGTCATTGTTATTCATATGATCACAACTTCAGTCAAATATACGATTTAAGCTCACATTGAAAATCGACAAACAGCTCTAGGTATTTCATTCCTTTGTTTCTAGTTTTTAGTAGGCATTGTTTATGATCCTTTCGCTCTAAAATATTCATTTAACGCATTCGAGTAATGAATCTCTAGACTAATCTCCACTACTATTCCAGATATTATGCATTCTCTGTAAATTGAAATTTATTGAAAACTTTTATTCTATCGCAACCAATGTCATTGCGCATGAATCATCTGCATCCAAATTATCACTTATGAAATCTGTACATGCGATTGATAAGTCTTTTATCATCTGTTTCTCTCATATATAATTTGAGGAAATAATTAATTGCTCAGCTGCCCATATAGGTCAAAGAAATTTCCATTGGCTTTATGCCAAATTCAACCAATCACTAACAGTAAACATTTTAGGTGTCTCGCGATAATAATTTCCGTAAAAAAAAAAATGATGAAACCTTTTTGAAGAATTGCATTATTATTCTATTTAGATGCAGCAAGATTTTAGTATGAATAAAGTTCACAGAACCAATCGCATTTTAGATCAATGCTTAATTCATCAAATGTTCTTCAGTCCAGAATCGTTCCATCAACAGTTTTCTAAATCTCTTCAAGTGTCTTGTCATTAGTAGATATGACGACGGTTTTTCCTTTTTCTTCCTAATCTTTTCTATTGCTTAGTGGTCATTTTTTTGCGATCGCAGATACCTAAATAATTGACATCAATTCACGACTATCAACTGGTGACACTATTATCATCTTTAGCTAATAAGTTCATGATATTACTAGTGTTTCATTAATTAACTATGATCTTCGTTTGCTGAGTCTATTTTTCAAACTGCTACTCCAAAGCAGAAGTATATGAAAGATTTAAATCTGCTCAATTTATACCCGCTTGCTTTCATCCTCAATCACAAACATTATCGCCCGCATAGACGAGCTGAACGCCAAATTCATTTCTTTGAATTTTAAAATCTGGTTCATGTTCGTCAATATTTTCATATAGCTCATCTAAGAAAATACTAAATAAAGTCGGTGACAAAACTGTCTCCTTGTGATATCCCATGTTCCAGTTGAATTCAGAACTTTCTTTAAATCCATTGAAAAGTACCAACTATATAGCTTTTGCCTCTCTTATTAACTGTTTTCTTAATAATAAACGATAGTCACCCTTTGTAGCTATACTGTATAAGTTTTTATCAGCCTAGTCTTTCGCGGTACAGAATCAAAAGCTTGCGATCAAAATCCAAAATACAGTACTCTAGGGCTTTCTTTAGCGTATTCGTTACATATTTCTGCATAGTCTTTCTTTTAAAATCCAAACATTGTCTACTTGTGCCAGATGATTTCTTTCCTGAAGCGCGTTTTGAGACTCTGTTAACTAGTTGATGCTTGTCAATCCATCGTATTCAGTCTTCACATTGAGTACTTTAGTCAGCCATTTTTCTTACTGTATACAGAAAGACTAAATACAAGGTATCAATAAGCTAATTAGTGGAGCAACTTTTCTATCTGCCAATTTTTTTGAAATGGATCAATCCAAGCAGTGAATGGCATGGATATCGAATCACCATTACAAAAATATTGAAACAAATGCCGGAATATTTGCTTTTCTGATTCAAGTCGTTTTTGACACACATACAATGTCACAGTCTCCGACGTGAACCAAGACCGATTTGGAATTTTTTGAACATCTAATTGCCATTAGCAAATCTTCCTGATGCAGTAATAGCTTCGGTTCAGAATATCAGCACTTTTTGTTCCAAGGACCTTGATGCAAAGGTCGTCTTGTGCACTTACGATACATACTGGAGCGTTCACCTATAATTGAACTTCTGCCTACTATTCTTCAATTGTTATCTTTAAAAGAAGAAGCCGTTTAAAGTGCATTTGTTTTGCTGTACTCTTGTTTACATGTTTCTTCAAGAAGTCTTTACAAAATGTTTTGGATCTTAGTTTGCTTTTGCCTATATTAACTCCATCTAATTTATTTGCTCGCCATGCCCATTTCTCTTTTTTGGTTTAATTCTGCTCAAATCTTATTTCAATTGCAATAAGGAATTTAAATTTTCATCTGTAATTTTTCACTTTTAAATGTTTCTACAAAATTGTTTTATAACTTTTTCGATTTCCTTGTATCATCTTGTATAAATGGTTTGTTCAATGGATCATTTCATAATGCTTATTGAGTTACCTAGTTTCATGCTGACTCATGTGTTATGTATATTCTGAGTCATTTAGTTATATCATTTCTTTTATTTCTGTCATAAGGCGTCTACACTTTTAGCCAGAAATTATTTGTTGAATTTCTTAGTTTCCAGATTATATGACCAACTATAAATGGAATGACATTTACCTCCGGTATAAAGTCTGAATATTCCTTTTTTCACGCTGCCGATAGTATGAATTCGAGTAGCTTTTATATTAAAAACATACATGTCGTTTTTCCATAGCCTATGATCTTAAGTAATTCTTAGGTTTCCACGTACTTTTAACTAACTTCAAAAGCTTTACACTTTAGACACGCTGACAATTATCAGATAACATCTGTTACCACGAGTGGCGTAACATTTCTTTCCATTTGTAATTACAGTATAAGTATCATTCACCGTTTTCATATCGACCATTTACTATGATCAAAGAATTTCGTTGCAGAAATATATTAATTCTTGTCCTTGTTTGTTCACAGTTAAGTCATTTGATTTTCTTAAAGGTAGGTCCAAATGTTCGTTGTCATTCAATAGATCAATTCTACTATTTAAATCACCCATGAGAATTAAGTTTTTCATTTCAAAATTTTCTATATATTGTTTAATTTTCTCAAGGTAATATCTGTCTGCATATTTGGATTCCATACTTTCTACTATTATTGATTATTGCTATATTATTGATTACTACTATAGCAAAGCATAAGAAATATTTCCTTTATATCTTTCCATCGTTTGCTTACCAGTTTGATGATGATCGTATCTCCATTTTCAGATACAATTTCTGAAATCTCTCTCTCTCTCTCTCAGAGGTTTATTAGCCATGAAGGCAAAACATTGCATAAATGATCATGTGATTAAAATGGTCTATGATAGTGTATTAAATGATGGTAAAATGGGTAGAAGAAAGTGCCTCATTAGGACCTTGGCGGAGAGGAGACATTTACGAGACTTGATTTTCTTGACCATCGATTGGATTTACGAGACTACTGAAATGTCAATAAACATTATTTCGTACAGAAATATTTCATGGAAAGTTTAATATAAACATTTGAATAAGTGGATTCACGTGATACGGATGCATTAATCGATTCAATGAGTCAAGTAAAGGCATATATAGAATGAATCATAAGTCATGAGGACATCATGGCATATCTTAAAAGGAAACCCATCTTCATAATCATAAGCATGCATGAATTCGTTAGTACATATTGAATGATTAATTAATTTTGTTTGTCTGCTTATTTGCGCAAGCACACACCAACAGGACTATTATTTTAGATGTTAGTAGACGAGTCAATGTTGAAGATCCAGAGATCATGCACAAAAGTTATACTGCAAGTTAATTCAGAAAATATTCATTATATTAACTGTACTACTCGAATAGATGTCAAACTTACATTGAAACTCACCTGCAAACAATGTGAGAATGATAAGAATAATTGAATGGATGCAGATTATTCCGGACCTTCTGACTCGTATTGGCAGTTTTGTGTGGAGTGATTTGTCAAATTTCATGAAACAGCTATCTATACCAGTGATTACGATTCATGTCATTCACAATCGATTTATCGTTAGCAATTTGCCAATATGCTGATCTGACGTTGTTTCATAGTTTGTTCCTATCTACACTTTTCTCCATAATTGAGACCACCGTCAATGATTGATTACATATAGATATCTATGTTTGATATTAATATTCAGTGAAATCACATCTGATCAGTATTATTTCATGACTTTCGGCATACAGATATATTTCCACCTTTAAATGCAAACTATGGAATGCATCGATGTTTGGTCTTATAGATCATAGATATCTGAGTCAGCACTGCAATCAAAGATAGACACGTCAATGCAAGGCGTTCGCATTTCTATGCACACAATAGAGAGTGCAACTCTTTCATCAATATCTATGTAACAGGCAGCAAACAACTATCGAAGGTTTGTAAGGGCAATTGTTAGTATCTTTGATTATGCAATGACAAACTCAATTCAGATATCTATTCTGTCGGAGTGAGGCAGCAATGCTAGACTGTGCACACATAGCTGAGAAAGCGTTTCGATTTCTATCCATTTAATGTGACAATTTCGTCATAGTATCTGCATAAATTTCTAAGATTCCCTTATTTCAGATGCTTGTTGTATATAAATTGCAAGAGATTTCATCTGTTGGAGATTTAACATGTCCATAGTTGTGTGTGTACTGTCATCGATTTATAAAAAAGGTATTTGAAGACTTCTGGTGTCCGCATACTTCGGACAGTAAGAAATAAAATGTTTTATATCTTCTACTTCTTCAGAGCTGCAATTTAGGCAAAGACACTCGTCGCAAGATTGTCTATTATTGTATCTGCCAACTTCAGCGACAAGATCGTGGTTAAGTTCTCATCTTTAAAATAGGTATGATTATTTTGTCATCATTTGTTTGATTGAGATACTGTTTTAGGTTGCATTTAAAGCGACATAATTGTAAATATTTTTAACCTCGATTGCTACTTCTTGCACTTTCAATTCATTGCTGTCTAAAATATTCATTTAAACGATTATTTATTAAATTCTTGTAACTATTTCGCGTTGTGTGGCTCAAGTTCATTGATTCAATTTGATTGAATTCGTCATTATTGAAATGAAGATTATCTATTAATTTGAGCATTCTGGTAGTCCATGTGCTACGGCAGCTTGGAAGATTTGAATACTTATGTATTGAATTAAATAGTTTTCCTGTAATTGATGCTCATCGGTTCGATTCAGTTTTAACCAATAATTCAAAGCTGCTTTATAAAAATAAAATTCTATTGGTTTAATTCCAAAATTCACAGTGTAAGAAGGAATCCGCTAAATATAAATAACTTTGTTGATTATCAGCTTCAAAGATTAAATCTCCTTTAGTATTTACTGTTCCTGAAGAACCAGGATTCATTGCAATTTTTATATCATTATTCTTATTTGATCATAACACACAAATGGTGGTTCAACTAATTTGAATTTGCTTTCTATTAAGCGAGCAGGGTTGATTTGAGAAGACATCATTATAAAAATGAATTAACTTTTTTAATTACAATTTTTTAAAAATTAATAAAATCTTTATGGGAATTTTGCTAATCCATTGCCTCTTTCTTCTTCTACACTTTTGGATGGTTAAGATAACTTCGCTATTTTATTTTTTGCTTCATCTGAAATTTTTGGTTCTTTTGCAATCTTTTTTGCATCATTCCTAAGTTTACGAATAGCTTCTATT
>CAJQUW010004850.1:0-5000 GCA_907163375.1 Prostheceraeus crozeri
CGCACCTCTGTATGAAAGTTGTAATAGCAGCCGCACCACGGTATGAAAGTTTGTAATTAGCAGCCGCACCTCTGTATGAAAGTGTAATAGCACCGCACCTCTGTATGAAAGATTGTAATAGCAGGCCGCACTCTGTAATGAAAGTTTAATACATCCGCACCTCAGTAAGAAAGTTGTAATAGCAGCCGCAAACCTCTGTATGAAAGTTGTAATAGCACCGCACTCGGTATGAAAAGTTGTAATCAGCACCGCCATCGAATAGCACCGCCACCTCTGTATGAAAGTTGTAATAGCAGCCGCCCCTCTGTCTGAAAGGTTAATAGCAGCCACAACTCTGTATGAAAGGTTTGTAATAGTCAGCCGCACCTCGTATAACGTTGTAATAAGCAGCCGCCCTCGAAATAGGCAGCCGCAACCTCTTTATAAAGTGGTAATAGCATCCACACCTCTTGTATGAAAGTTGTAATGAGCAGCCGCCGCACCCCATCTTTTATTAAAGATGTAATAGCAGCCTCACCTCAGTATGAAAGTTTTAATAGAGCAGCCGCCCTCGAATAGTAGCCACAACCACTGTAGGAAAGTTGTAATAGCAGCCGCCCTCGAATCGCAGCCGCACCTCTGTATCAAAAGTTGTAATCAGCACCCACACAAACCTCTGTATTGAAAGTTGTAAATAGCAGCCACACCTTCTGTAATGAAGTTGTAATAGCACCATCACCTCGTATAACATTTTAATAGCAAGCCTCCCCGACGTTATGAAAGTTGTATAGCACGCGCCCACGATAGCAGCCCGCACTCTGTAATGAAAGTGTAATAGCACGCACCACTGTATAAAGTTTGTAATAGCAAGCCGCCCACTGTATGAAAGTTGTAAATAACCTCCGCACCTCTTTGAACGTGAAAATAAGCCGCCGCACCTCGTATGAAAGTTGTAATAGGCAGCTGCACCACGTATGAAAGCTTGTAATACAGCCGCACCTCCTGTATGAAGTTTAACATAGCAGCCGCACCTCTTAGAAAGAATGTAATAGCAGCCGCAACTCTGTATGAACAGTTGTAATAGCAGCCGCACCTCTGTATTGAAAGTTTAATAGCAGCCGCACCACGGTAGCAGACCGCACCTCTGTATGAAAGTTGTAATAGCAGCCGCACCTCTGTAATGAAAGTTGTAATAAGCAGCCACACCTCTTTATAAAGTTGTAATAGCAGCCGCAAAGAGAAAAAACCACGGAAGAACGTTGTAATAGCAGCCGCCCTTCGCATAGCACCGCACCTCTTTAATGAAAGTTGAAATAGCATCCACACCAACTGTATGAAAGTTGTAATAGCACAAGCCGCACCGTCTTTATGAAGTTGTAATAGCAGCCCACACCACTGGATGAAAGTTGTAATAGCACCGCCCTCGAATTGTAGCCACACCTCTGTATGAAAGTTGTAATACAGCCGGCCCTCGAATAGCACGCCGCACCTCGTATGAAGTTTAATAGCAGCCACACCTCTGTATAAATTGTAATAGCAGCCACAACCACAGTATGAAAGTTGTAGCATAGCAGCCGCACACTCGTATGAACGTTGTAATAGCAGCCGCCCCGTCGAATAGCAGCCGCACCTCTTTATGAAATTGTAATAGCATCCACACCTCGTATGAAAGTTGGTAATATCAGCCGCACCTCTTATGAAAGTGTAATCGCACCACAACTCTGTATGAAAGTGTAATAGCACCGCCTCGACTATACCACAACCTTCTGGATGAAAGTTTTAATAGCAGCCGCCCTCGAATACTAGCCACAACACCTCAGACCGAATAAAACCCAAGAAATCAAAATTCCTTGATGCAAAAAGGAAAGCACTGATATGAAAGATATAGTATGTGTGTTTTTCCATATCAACATGCTGTAGTTAAGAAATCCATCGATAGCGCCCAAAGATTACTGGAAATTGTGACTATGGGCCGCGATAACAGCGTCGGGTTATCGCTCCATGCGCAGCTTTGTAGTAGTTTCTGTGTGAAAGATGCGAACTATTCGTTTGACGGCAATTAATTATAACCTCCCGGTTTTATCTGACAACATAGTTTTTTAATCGACGAAAGTTGTTCTCATGACTGAACTTTCCGATGATAAGAAACCAGAAACGTGCGGCTGCCGTGAGTCGAATCACGGCGGACTTTAAGTTGAGAATGGACAAATTTTCTCCTATTCAACTGTGTTTGAGTTCTGCTTCTTGTACCCAATCTCGCTGAATTTCCGTCCTGGGTTAACCATAACAAGAGCGCTGAAATCAAGTTTCTATGCACGCGCATTATTTACTGTGGTCACCAGGTGAACAAAAATCCATTTCATGTCTATCAAAAGTTTCGTCTCATTCCTTCAGTCAAGAGACTGATCATCGGGAGTTTTAATGGTTGACGCCCTCGAAATAGTAGTCGCACCCAAATTTGCAGCTTTAATGCAGTAGCCGCGGATATTATTCGAAGAAATACGGTACTCTATTCTCAACAAATTTGAGGGCAAAATACTTCCGGAAATCTTTAATTACTGCAATAGATCATGTACAACTTCTCAAGAAGAGTGTGACAAAATGTTTCCGAGGTTATTTTTAACCGATGCTGCTGAAATATTTGTCCACCAATTTCATCTGCACACAACATCTCTCAATCTGGAAATTTAGATAAAATTCTTATTAATCATCTAATTGTCACACAACTCTTCATTTAAATAGTCTCTCATGGAAGACAATATGATAAGCAAGAAGCATCAATTCTTCGTTAGATGCAGGCAGGCGCTGAACAAGGATTTGTCTACACCACTGTTCTTCAAAAATGTTCACCCTCGTGTACCCAACGAGAGAATTTTGGTGACGAGGTGCATCCCCCAAAAAGCAATAATGTTAATCATTATGTCGAAGGCATTTGTGTGAGACTGAACTAATCACGACAGATTTTTGTAGCCTCATATTAAAATCATTATTAGTTATGTAGCTATTAGGTCTTATAAGTGGCTATGAATAGAGATTATGCCATTTACAAAGTAGGTTTGCAATGACTGTATGACCAAAGTGGAGAATTACAACGAGATCTAAATGTAGATCCCACAACTAGCTTGGTGTTTTGTTGACATTGTCGTTTATCATAATGCGGATTGGCGTAATTTCTGTTTTACTGAGTTGTGTTAACAAATTGTCTGCTGTCGATAGGATTTATCATAACATGCAAATTAAGTCAAAGGGTTGCCACATTTTCTGCATCTACCTGCAAATTCTGTAAATGGTCTGTATTTTTCCACTTCTGTTCATCAACATTTATTTTCACCTAGCAATAAAAACAGGTATGTAGTATTCGTGGTAATTCAGTACGTTATTGAACCAAATTATTCAATGTGTTTCACTGATGCATCATCACACACGTGAACGGGATCATGAAAAAAAATGAATACAGCGTCTAGCGCTGCGAGCCCTGAGAGATCATCAGCAGTTAACCCAAGTATCAACGGTGTTTCGGCCCGTTTTAAAATAACCTGGACAACCTCCACTCGCCGGCCAGTACAGTTCTGATGGCGAATCAACAGCACCTCTCTCAGTGCTCAAAGATGTTTGCAAAATCATGCTGATTCCGACGTCATCCGCTTGACGGCAATTCTTCACGACTTCGTCATTCTCCTTCCGGTTCAGCCCTAGCGTATAAGCCACTTCCTCAAGACCAATCACTGAAACCACGACAACCGACTTCAACATGGAAATTTAGTTCACCAACCTCGATCCTCACATTCCTTTTCAACTCCTGTAACGCATACCGTAGCTGCTTTCTCGTCATGAGCCTCCTGCATCCTCGTCTCCCATGGCAACTGTCACTCCATCATTATCACAGCGTGAGCTTCTCTGTTGACCAACACCAAATCTGGCTCAACTGCGGTCACCACATCAGCTGGCATCGTACATTTCTTCATACGCTTCTGATCTCCCATACCCCAGTCGCCAACTCAACATCAGTTCACACCTTGCCGTTTCTTCACTCTCCCTCCTCACCCTTCTCTAACAAACTCGCTTGACCTAGCGATTTGTTCTCGGACTCTCGATGTTCGTTGTTCTTTTACTGCTCCGCACCTCATTTTTCAGACCGCAAGGACCAGATTGTGACGCCAAGTATAGCACGCAGCAGCCCACAAACACGTCGACAGCATGTGTTCGAAGAGATCCTCTACCGCTGTTCACACAATACACCCATCCAGCTGACTAACCTTCCATCACTTCAAATTAACCGGCGTCGGCACGTGTCATACGTACTTGAAATCAAAATTTGATCTGACCGCAGATGATCCGCAACTAGACTTCACCACGACACAACCCGCTGTTCACTTCTCCCCAATTCATCCATCCCCCCTGCACCCCTGCTGGAACCCCTTCAGAGTCTCAACACTCTCAAGAACGATCTCTCTTTTTGTCCTTCAAGCCAACCTTACTGTACCACCTCCGTCGTGAACCTTGGATATCCTATCCTTGTCCTCCCCTGTTGCACGCGCACCTTGCACCTCCGCTCCAATTCGCCTCGCAATGCTCTGTCAGCTAGGCTTCTTCGGCTCTCCACTTGCTGCCAGTCTGACACCACCGGACGCGACAACGCAACCGCACCATCACGAGAGTTCCTGAGCATCAGCCTTGCGCACTTTCCCGATCTTTGAATTCTTCCACAACAGATGACATGGAAGCTTCAACTTGTTCGATTTGCAATACAGAGCGACATCAGTTATCCATTCTTTGTCACACCCAACCACTTTCGAATAGAACCTGCTCATACACTGCTGCTAACTTCCCTCACTCAGGAGATAGTCACATCATAACCAGTCAGCTGCCAGATAATCCCTCGAGGCATGATCCCATATTGATGAGAGCATCATACCTTGCACTCCCTGTAACTGAGTCCTCTATCATTTTCAGCCATTTCTTTCCTATGTTCAAAAAACTTCACACCTCTGCGTCTGTCGTGAGACCTCGCTCGTACCAAC
>CAJQUW010004850.1:10000-84932 GCA_907163375.1 Prostheceraeus crozeri
AACCAAAAACCCACAGAAAAAACACCACCAACACCACAAACACAAAAACCGCAAACAACCCCCAAACCAACCACACAAAAACCACCCCCCCCAAACCCCCCCCCCCCCACCCACCCCCCCCCCCCCCCCATCCCCCTCCACCCCCCACCCCTACCCCCCCACTAACCCCCCCGTACAACGTCCCTGAGACCCCGCTTCTAAATTCTTCTCCCCAAACAAACAAACCAAAAAAAAAAACCCTCAACAACCACCAGACAAACACCCAAGAAACCCCCAACAAAACAACAAACACAAAAAAAACCCACACGAAAACCACAAAAACAAAAAAACCACCCCCCACCCACTCCCCCACCCCCCCAACCACACCCACCACACCCCCCCCCCCCCCCACACACACCACCACCCCCCCACCCCCACCCACACCCAACCCCAACACACCCCCCCACCCACCCCCAACCCACCCACACCGCCACCCCCCCCCGCCCCCCCCCCCCCCCCCCACGCCCCCCACCCCCCCCCCCACACCCCCCACCCCCACCACCCCCCCCCCCCCCCCCCCCCCCTCCACCCCCCCCCCCCCCCCCCCCCCCACCCCCACCCCGAGCACCACGGCCCCCTTACCCTCCCCCCCCCCTCTCAGCCCCCCCCCCACCCCCCCATCCTCGCCCCCACCCTGCATCTCCCCTCCCTCCTAACCCCCCCCCCACGGCCCCCCACCCCCCCCGCCACACTCACACCCCCCTCCCCTCGCCCCACCTCCCCCCCCTCCCACACACACACCAACCAAGAACGACTTGCAAAATGTTCCCCATCATCCTCGCACTAAACAAGGATACGAAGCACCAACTAGATAAAAAAAATCTTAAACAAACGTAAATCCAACAGGAAACAAATGGAAAAATCTAAATACCATATATACAACAGCTTAACTCTATAATAAGACCTTTAAAATACCAAATATACTGAAACAAAATATCCGTACCTCATATCATTCCGGTCCCCCCCCGGGGGGGGATAAAAAACCCTGTTAAATTATTCAGATATAACTTACTTACTATACCCTCATAATTTCAAAAAAAAAAAAAAAAAAAACTAATTTCACCTCCCTCACTTAACATTTATTTAACAATTAAACCAGCAAACATCTATTGCCAATTACCTAACCCCGACTTCACAGTTAGCGAAGCGATAACTCCGGGGCCCCTCCCGAAGTGAGGGTGGTGGTGTTTAGTATACTTCTAGGGAGAGAGATGAGAAGAGTACACCCCATGGGAATACCAATTCTCCAAAAGGGTTGCCACCAGGTAGTGTATATCCCCCGGTAGATGAAACCGCAATCTTGAATTGGTCATAATACTTTCCATTTCATGATAAAATACCGGAAGTATTTCTTGTTTAAAAGTTAAATAGTGCGTTACATCAAATTATGTTTATATTTTAGAATAATAGCCTACAACTTGACAAGTAGAATGACCAAAGAATGGAGCCACGAATAATTTCAATACATATGGGACCAGTAAAATTGCATGGAAAACTCTGCCATTAAAATGGGAAAAATGTTAGTAATGTATTATCATGCGATTAGTCCCAATTTTTTTAATGCGTAAATAATTTTTTGGCGTCTGTCCATCCAAGTCATCTGTGAAATAATATCTGATATTTATCATTTTTCACCATTTGTTTCTTTTGACATTCGTGTAGGCCCTATAATGAGCAGTGTAAGAATGGTCGCCCGATGAGTTTTGATGTTAGAGAAAGATTGGATTGTGCACCGTCTACATGCCTCAAGAAGCGCAGCATACTCGTAGTAAGTCATGCATAGAATTTGAAAGGTGAAATAAATGTCCTTAAATGTATGAGTCTTCCCTCAAACCAACCAGCAAATATACCGTACTCATAACGATGGCAGGCAAAAAAATTCACTGCGTAAATAGGATAAATTCGTCATTCTTAGCAATCGGGGCTGATCCCGACAGTCCGGGCTTGGCTGCGAACCCTACACATCACTAATAGACCCACTCATGTGTGTGTTTCACTGTTTGTGTAAAACTGATCGCGGAAGGCTTTGTAGGATTGATGAGTTTAATTCGTTGAATTTGCCTAACTCAATCATCGAAACATGTGCTTCCTCTGATCACAGAGATGTGATTGTTCTCATGGGACCACACTACCGGAAATAAATAATGAAGGAGCGCCGGATGAAGACTTCCTTTTAGCAATCATTCGGAGAGACAACCGGAATACCGACTAAAGCCAAAAATATCACATTCCTCTTGATTAGGTTTTGATAAATTGGAATAATCCAACGCTTGTGATTTAATGAACTTTTAGAGAAGTCAGTTTGGATTTTTTATTTTCTGACATTCTACAGTAAATTCTATAGGAAGTCATACAGAAGACTGACTACATAGTGTTAAAGAGAGTACTGAAACGATCTGTGAGAAATGTGCCTGATACTGCGTGCCTCTGATTGTGAATCTTGACACCATCGGAAGACAGTTCAGCGAATCATCGCATCATTTGCGGATCAACCGATGTGGTTGTGAATCATATTTTGTCCCCCTTGATTATCGGCGCACGATACTTGGCTAGAATTGTTTCTGACTGTATTACACCATGCGAATCATCCTCTACACACATCTTGTGTTGCCAATACTCACCCATTTCGATGAAGCTCCGACTTTCGCTGTGCTGAAATACATTCATGAGCAGATCGTTCATTACGTTGATGTCAAAGTTATTTAACTGCTGGTATGGACCTGTGTGATTGAACCTCTATTTTTTCTCCCTGTTCCAGGTATTAACTTTGTTGTTTCTGCGTGTTTCTTCGTATCATATAATTTCAAAATGTGTATTCATGTGACTGCAGTCCCATGATTCCCATTATTGCGGCTTTCTTGAAATAAACGTGTTATTGTTATCAATATCATATCCTTCAAAAATTCTCAACTTAATGTTATGAGTCATTTGTACCTCCTTTCTTTCCATGCACCTTTTACTACCTCTCTGTGCACTCCGGTTGAAGAGCACTGCGCTCTACACGGAGTGCAAGAAAAATCACGATTAATGTCACCACACTAAATGTACAATGATGATTGTTAAATATCTTCCAACCATCCGCATGAAGTCGCGAAAATGATCACACAATGACTTCCAGGGCAACAAATCGATCCTCAAATCGCCAGATGAATATTCCATCAATGTCGATGGTCGCCCGAGGTGTGAAGGAATTTCAGTTCGATGCAGTCCTTCATGCCCGAACACGGCCAAGAAAAAGTATTCGAAGATACGTATGTGAGTATCGATAAATTCCGAAGTTTGAAGCTCACCTCATGTTGTCTCCTTAACCCCTTAGAATTTGATTCAATCTGCTGTGGACGGATACAACGTCTGCATCTTTGCGTATGGACAAACTGGCAGTGGAAAAACCTTCACCATGATTGGTGACAAGGAGCAAACATTGCCAGGAATTGCCCCTCGAGCATTTGAACGGATCTTTGAAGTCATCAAAGAGAATAAGTAAGTCAAGGTTGATTCTACGGACATTGAACGGTCTCTGGAAGGAAATTTGCCATTCTTCCCACGGTTCCGAACTTTTCTCGCCGAGTACGGGTCCGACTTGTTGCCTCAGTCTGAGTACAGGTGCGACTCATCTTTTGTCAGATTGGCCCAAGGGTCCGGCAGCCAGAACGAGTTTCTGCAGGGAACGAGGCCGAAAATGAGACTTTCACAGAATGATGTACACCCGATGCCTACTACGAATTCGCGCGTCTGCCGAGTTCTAGTGAGTTCCTCTTCTTGTCAGACAGGATCAAAGAAAAACACATGTAAATCCAATGGGACGCAGATTGCAGTTCTTGGCTAAAATGAAATTTTCCATGTTTTATCTGATTAAACGAAAAGTACTAAGCCCAGTGTCATATTTTTTGACATGGAATGTCTTCAGGTCATTTCCTTTTATGTTCATGTACCCCTGTCTATAAAGCCAAACACATTTAGATTTGGCGAGCCTCTTAATGTCGGCAAACACGAACATTTTGGGCAACTTTCATCCATTTTCAACCACATTCTCGCATACATCGCCGATCAGGAGCTTGATAATATCACATGCACATAATAGGAAATGACCTGAAGACATTCCATGTCAGAAATTATGACTCGGCTTAGTACTTTTCGTTTAATCAGAGAAAACATAGAAAATTTCATTTTAGCCAAAAGCTGCAATCTGCGTCCCATTGGATTTACATGTGTTTTTCTTTGATCCTGTCTGACAAGAAGAGGAACTCACTAGAACTCGGCAGACGTGCTGATTCGCAGTAGGCATAGGGTGTACATCATTCTGTGAAAGTCTCATTCTCGGCCTCGTTCCCTGCAGAAACTCGTTCTGGCTGCCGGACTAGTTATATTACATCTAAAACAAGAGGCCGTGCTAAAAATAGGCTCAAAGATGAACCGTGCATCTATAGTCAATAAGGAATATGTTTTGTACCTCTGTGTACCATCTCATCTCTTCTCTATCATTCGTATAGAGATATCATTTTGTTTATCTTGCTATGCTACTCCCTATATACATGAATTTTGAATTAATATCGTCCCAGATAAAAATCCTTCCTTCAGGCGATGATCAAGAGAGCTGATCGAATATTTTGGTTGTAGAAGGGTTTATAAAATAAAAGACACATTTTATATACACAAATTTCCTGGGTATCCTTAACTTTTGTTGTAAATATAGTAACTAATATTCTGGAATAATGACATTGATATCATTGGGAAATAACGGACCATTATATTCATTGGCGATTAAAATTCTCCACTTCATGATATCATGAGAGTTAATGACACTAAAATATCACGAAAATTTGTGATACATTTCCGCAAGGATACTTTCACCAAGTAAATATGCATGGATTCCAAAGTGCATTTAGTTACTTTATCTTGCGGTCAGGTTCCCATGAATTAGTCAGCTAACCGACTCCAATAATACAGTTTATAGAATGTTGGACAAAATAACTAAATTCGGAACTTTTCGGAAGAAAGTTCAGTCGTCAATCGGTCAGTTATCGGCGTTTAAAACACAAATTTGTACATTTAGCTGATCAAGGTTGCAATCTTTGGCAAGTTCCGCTGACAGGCATTCCCTTTCTATTTTCAATGTTTCTTTTTATACCATATTACTCTATTTCTAAATAAGAAACGAAATCAATTCTCGATATTTGTCCACTTCCTCCTCCAAAGTGTCCTATAAATATGATTCTTTAATTATGACAGAGTCATGCAAGAACATCTATCTATTGTTTTGACCTGCAGTAAACTGTGAGGCCCCCATTTTAATTGTTTAAAAAATTCTAAAATTAGAGCCTGGCGGATGCGGTTTGCTAATGTGCAATAATAAGAATGAGTAATTACTTAAGTAGCTCTTATCTTTGTGGTTTCATGAATAGGAATTTTGAACTGCAATTACGGATGACTAAAAGGTCAAGAGTAGCTTGCTGTTTTCGCAACTAGATTTTTTCGAAATCGAAAATCGAAATTATAAATTAAAAAACGTAATTTCGATAATCGAAATTTCTAAAATTATAAAAACGTTTGTCGAAATCGAAATTCTAAAAATTATAAAAACGTTTTCGAAATTTGCTAAAATTAAAAAACGTATCGAATCGAAATCGAAATTATAAAAAACCCCTTCCATCATAAAACGTTTTTCCGAAATTTCTAAAAATTATAAAAACGTTTTCAGAAATCGAATCGAAATTAAAAAAATCAAAAAACGTTTTCGATATTTCTAAAATTAAAAACGTTTTTCGAAGTCGAAATCTAAAATTATAAAAACATTTTCGAAATCAGAAATGAATTTTATAAAAAATCAAAGAATGAAGTTTATAAGAAATCGTAATTTTGATGAAATTTCCATGAATTGTCCCACAGGAGTGGGGGAGGCGGTGTTTTGTCCCAGTTGTCCTTGAATTGGTCCACAGGAGGAGGGGGAGGCGGTGTTGGCCAGTGTCTTCATGAATTGTCCACAGGAGGAGGGAAGGCGGTGTTGCCAGTGTCCATGAATTGTCCACAGGAGGAGTGGGGGAGGCGGTTTGTTTACCAGTGTCCATGAATCTGTCCACAGGAGGAGGGGAGGCGGTGTTTTGGCCAGTGTCCATGAATTGTCCCACGGGAAGGTGGGGAGGTGGTGTTGGCCAGTGTCCATGAATTGTCCATCGGTGGGACGGGGAAGGCTGTGTGGCCAGTGTCCCATGAATTGTCCACAGGAGGTGGGGGAGGCGGTGTTGCCCAGTGTCCATGAATTGTCCCACAGGAGGTGTGGGGAGGCGGTGTTGGCCAGTGTCCATGAATTGTCCACTAGAGGTGGGGGAGGCGGTGTTGTCCAGTGTCCATGAATTGACCACAGGAAGAGGGGGAGTGCGGTGTTGGCCAGTGTCCCATGAAATGTCCACTAGGAGGTGGGGGAGGCGGTTGTTGCCAGTGTCCATGAATTGTCCACGTGAGGTGGAGGAGGGCGGTGTTGGCCCCAGTGTCCCATTGAATTGTACCACAGAGGTGGGGAGGCGGGTGTTGGCCAGGTGTCCATGAATTGTCCACGGTGAGGTGGGGAAGGCGGTGTTGTCCAGTGTCCATGAATTGTCGACGGGGGGACGAGATGGAGGCGTGTTGGCCCTAGTGTCCATGAAATTGTCCCACAGGAGGTGGGGGAGGCGGTGTTGGCCAGTGGTTCCAAATGAATTGTCCCCACAGGAGGTGGGAGGAGCGGTGTTGGCCAGTGTCCATGAATTGTCCACGGGGACGGGGGACGCGCGGTGTTGGCCAGTGTCCATGAATTGTCCACAGGAGGTGGGGAGGCGGTGTTGGCCAGTGTCCATGAATTGGTCCACAGGAAGGTGGGGAGGCGGTGTTGGCCAGTGTCCATGAAATTGTCAACGGAGGTGGGGGAGGCGGTGTTGGCCAGTGTCCCATGAGAATTGTCCACGGGAGGTGGGGAGGCAGGTGTTGGCCAGTGTCCATGAATTCTCCACGGGGGTTGGGGGAGGCGGTGTTGGCCAGTGTCCCATGAATTGTCCACAGGAGGTGGGGGAGGCGGTGTTGGCCAGTGTCCATGAAATTGTCCACAGGAGGAGGGAGGTGGTGTTGGCCAGTTGTCCATGAATTGTCCACGGGGACGTGGGAGACGGCTGTCTGACCACTGTACATAATTGTCCACAGGAGGTTGGGGGAGGCCGTGTCTGGCCAGTGTCCATGAATTGTCCAACGTGCCAGGGGAAGGAGGGGGAGGTTGGTGTTGGCCAGTGTCCATGAATTGTCCACGGGGACGGGGGAGGCACGGTGTTGGCCAGTGCTCCATGAATTGTCCACGGGAAGGGTTGGGGAAGGGGAGTCGGTGTTGGCCAGTGTCCATGAATTGTCCACAGGAGGTGCGGAGGCGGTGTTGGCCAGTGTCCATGAATTGTCCACAGGAGGTGGGGGAGGCGGTGTTGTCCACTGTCCATGAATTGTCCACGGAAGGTGGGGGAGGCGGTGTGTTGGCCAGTGTCCATGAATTGTCCACGGGGGACGGGGGAGGCGGTGTTGGGCAGTGTCCATGAATTGTCCACGCGGGACGGGGGAGGCGGTGTTGGCCAGTGTCCATGAATTGTCCACAGGAGGTGGGGAAGTCGGTGTTGGCCACTGTCCATGAATTGTCCACAGGAGGTGGGGGAGGCGGTGTTGGCCAGTGTCCATGAATTGTCCACGGAAGGTGGGGAAGGCGGTGTGTTGGCCAGTGTCCATGAATTGTCCACGGGGGACGGGGGAGGCGGTGTGGCCAGTGTCCATGAATTGTCCACAGGAGGAGGGGAAGTCGGTGTTGGCCACTGTCCATGAATTGTCCACAGGAGGTGGGGGAGGCGGTGTTGTCCAGTGTCCATGAATTGTCCACAGGAGGTGGGGGAGTCGGTGTTGGCCACTGTCCATGAATTGTCCACAGGAGATGGGGGAGTCGGTGTTGGCCACTGTCCATGAATTGTCCACGGAAGGTGGGGAAGGCGGTGTGTTGGCCAGGGTCCAGGCATTGGTTCCACGGGGGGGACGGGGAGGCGGTGTGGCCAGTGTCCATGAATTGTCCACGCGGGACGGGGGAGGCGGTGTTGGCCAGTGTGCATGAATTGTCCACGGGAGGTGGTGGAGGCGGTGTTGGTCAGTGTCCATGAATTGTCCACAGGTGGGGGAGACGGTGTTGGCCAGTGTCCATGAATTGTCCCAAGGGGTGGGGGAGGCGGTGTGGCCAGTTGGTCCATGAATTGTCCACGGGGGTACGGGGAGGCGGTTGTTGGACCAGTGTCCATGAATTGTCCACGCGGGACGGGGAGGCGGTGTAGGCCAGTGTCCATGAATTGTCCACAGGAGGTGGGGAGGCGGGTTGGCCATGTCCCATGAATTGTCCACAGGAGGAGGGGGAGGTGGTGTTGGCCAGTGTCCATGAATTGTCCACAGGAGGTGGGGGAGGCGGTGTTGGCCAGTGTCCATGAAATGTCCACGGGGGACGAGGGAGGCGGTGTAGGCCAGTGTCCATGATCTGTCCACGCGGGACGGGGGAGGCGGTGTTGGCCAGTGTGCATGAATTGTTCACAGGAGGGTGGGGGAGGCGGTGTTGGCCAGTGTCCATGAATTGTCCACAGGAGGTGGGGGAGGCGGTGTTGGCCAGTGTACATGAATTGTCCACAGGAGGTGGGGGAGGCCGTGTTGGCCAGTAACCATGAATTGTCCACGGGAGGAGGGGGAGGTGGTGTTGGCCAGTGTCCATGAATTGTCCACGGGGGACGGGGGAGGCGGTGTTGGCCAGTGTCCATGAATTGTCCACGGGGGACGGGGGAGACGGTGTTGACCACTGTCCATGAATTGTCCACGAGGGAACGGGGGAGACGGTGTTGACCACTGTCCATGAATTGTCCACGGGGGACGGGGGAGACGGTGTTGACCACTGTCCATGAATTGTCCACGGGAGGAGGGGGAGGTGGTGTTGGCCAGTGTCCATGAATTGTCCACGGGGGACGGGGGAGACGGTGTTGACCACTGTACATGAATTGTCCACAGGAGGTGGGGGAGGCCGTGTTGGCCAGTGTCCATGAATTGTCCACGGGAGGAGGGGGAGGTGGTGTTGGCCAGTGTCCATGAATTGTCCACAGGAGGTGGGGGAGGCGGTGTAGGCCAGTGTCCATGAATTGTCCACGGGGGACGGGGGAGGCCGTGTTGGCCAGTGTCCATGAATTGTCCACGGGAGGTGGGGAAGGGGGAGTCGGTGTTGGCCAGTGTCCATGAATTGTCCACAGGAGGTGGTGGAGGCGGTGTTGGCCAGTGTCCATGAATTGTCCACAGGTGCGGAAGGCGGTGTAGGCCAGTGTCCATGAACTGTCCACGGAAGGTGGGGAAGGCGGTGTGTTGGCCAGTGTCCATGAATTGTCCACGGGGGACGGGGGAGGCGGTGTGGCCAGTGTCCATGAATTGTCCACAGGAGGAGGGGGAGGCGGTGTAGCCAGTGTCCATGAATTGTCCACAGGAGGTGGGGAAGGCGGTGTAGGCCAGTGTCCATGAATTGTCCACAGGAGGTGGGGAAGGCGGTGTAGGCCAGTGTCCATGAATTGTCCACAGGAGGTGCGGAAGGCGGTGTAGGCCAGTGTACATGAATTGTCCACGGGGGACGAGGGAGGCGGTGTAGGCCAGTGTCCATGAATTGTCCACGCGGGACGGGGGAGGCGGTGTTGGCCAGTGTCCATGAATTGTCCACAGGAGGTGGGGAAGTCGGTGTTGGCCACTGTCCATGAATTGTCCACAGGAGGTGGGGGAGGCGGTGTTGGCCAGTGTCCATGAATTGTCCACGGAAGGTGGGGAAGGCGGTGTGTTGGCCAGTGTCCATGAATTGTCCACGGGGGACGGGGGAGGCGGTGTGGCCAGTGTCCATGAATTGTCCACGCGGGACGGGGGAGGCGGTGTTGGCCAGTGTCCATGAATTGTCCACAGGAGGTGGGGAAGTCGGTGTTGGCCACTGTCCATGAATTGTCCACAGGAGGTGGGGGAGGCGGTGTTGTCCAGTGTCCATGAATTGTCCACAGGAGGTGGGGGAGTCGGTGTTGGCCACTGTCCATGAATTGTCCACAGGAGGTGGGGGAGGCGGTGTTGGCCAGTGTCCATGAATTGTCCACAGGAGGTGCGGAAGGCGGTGTAGGCCAGTGTCCATGAACTGTCCACGGAAGGTGGGGAAGGCGGTGTGTTGGCCAGTGTCCATGAATTGTCCACAGGAGGTGCGGAAGGCGGTGTAGGCCAGTGTCCATGAACTGTCCACGGAAGGTGGGGAAGGCGGTGTGTTGGCCAGTGTCCATGAATTGTCCACGGGGGACGGGGGAGGCGGTGTGGCCAGTGTCCATGAATTGTCCACGCGGGACGGGGGAGGCGGTGTTGGCCAGTGTGCATGAATTGTCCACGGGAGGTGGTGGAGGCGGTGTTGGTCAGTGTCCATGAATTGTCCACAGGTGGGGGAGACGGTGTTGGCCAGTGTCCATGAATTGTCCAAGGGGGTGGGGGAGGCGGTGGTGGCCAGTGTCCATGAATTGTCCACGGGGGACGGGGGAGGCGGTGTTGGCCAGTGTCCATGAATTGTCCACGCGGGACGGGGGAGGCGGTGTAGGCCAGTGTCCATGAATTGTCCACAGGAGGTGGGGAGGCGGTGTTGGCCAGTGTCCATGAATTGTCCACAGGAGGTGAGGGAGGTGGTGTTGGCCAGTGTCCATGAATTGTCCACAGGAGGTGGGGGAGGCGGTGTTGGCCAGTGTCCATGAATTGTCCACGGGGGACGAGGGAGGCGGTGTAGGCCAGTGTCCATGATCTGTCCACGCGGGACGGGGGAGGCGGTGTTGGCCAGTGTGCATGAATTGTTCACAGGAGGGTGGGGGAGGCGGTGTTGGCCAGTGTCCATGAATTGTCCACAGGAGGTGGGGGAGGCGGTGTAGGCCAGTGTCCATGAATTGTCCACAGGAGGAGGGGAAGGCGGTGTTGGCCAGTGTCCATGAAATCTCCACGGGGGACGGGGGAGGCGGTGTTGGCCAGTGTACATGAATTGTCCACAGGAGGTGGGGGAGGCCGTGTTGGCCAGTAACCATGAATTGTCCACGGGAGGAGGGGGAGGTGGTGTTGGCCAGTGTCCGTGAATTGTCCACGGGGGACGGGGGAGGCGGTGTTGGCCAGTGTCCATGAATTGTCCACGGGGGACGGGGGAGACGGTGTTGACCACTGTCCATGAATTGTCCACGAGGGAACGGGGGAGACGGTGTTGACCACTGTCCATGAATTGTCCACGGGGGACGGGGGAGACGGTGTTGACCACTGTACATGAATTGTCCACAGGAGGTGGGGGAGGCCGTGTTGGCCAGTGTCCATGAATTGTCCACGGGAGGAGGGGGAGGTGGTGTTGGCCAGTGTCCATGAATTGTCCACAGGGGACGGGGGAGGCGGTGTGGCCAGTGTCCATGAATTGTCCACAGGAGGAGGGGGAGGCGGTGTAGGCCAGTGTCCATGAATTGTCCACAGGAGGTGGGGAAGGCGGTGTAGGCCAGTGTCCATGAATTGTCCACAGGAGGTGGGGAAGGCGGTGTAGGCCAGTGTCCATGAATTGTCCACAGGAGGTGCGGAAGGCGGTGTAGGCCAGTGTACATGAATTGTCCACGGGGGACGAGGGAGGCGGTGTAGGCCAGTGTCCATGAATTGTCCACGCGGGTTGGGGGAGGCGGTGTTGGCCAGTGTGCATGAATTGTTCACAGGAGGGTGGGGGAGGCGGTGTTGGCCAGTGTCCATGAATTGTCCACAGGAGGTGGGGGAGGCGGTGTAGGCCAGTGTCCATGAATTGTCCACGGGAGGTGGGGGAGGCGGTGTTGGCCAGTGTCCATGAACTGTCCACAGGAGGTGGGGGAGGCGGTGTTGGCCAGTGTCCATGAATTGTCCACAGGAGGTGGGGGAGGCGGTGTTGGCCAGTGTCCATGAATTGTCCACAGGAGGTGGGGGAGGCGGTGTTGACCACTGTCCATGAATTGTCCACGGGGGACGGGGGAGGCGGTGTAGGCCAGTGTCCATGAATTGTCCACGAGGGACGAGAGAGGCGGTGTTGTCCAGTGTCCATGAATTGTCCACAGGAGGTGGGGGAGGCGGTGTTGGCCAGTGTCCATGAATTGTCCACAGGAGGTGGGGGAGGCGGTGTTGGCCAGTGTCCATGAATTGTCCACGGGGGACGGGGGAGGCGGTGTTGGCCAGTGTCCATGAATTGTCCACGGGGGACGGGGGAGGCGGTGTTGGCCAGTGTCCATGAATTGTCCACGGGGGACGGGGGAGGCGGTGTTGGCCAGTGTCCATGAACTGTCCACGGGAGGTGGGGGAGGCGGTGTTGGCAACTGTCCATGAATTGTCCACGGGGGACGGGGGAGGCGGTGTTGACCACTGTCCATGAATTGTCCACGGGAGGTGGGGGAGGCGGTGTTGGCCAGTGTCCATGAATTGTCCACAGGAGGTGGGGGAGGCGGTGTTGGCCAGTGTCCATGAATTGTCCACGGGGGACGGGGGAGGCGGTGTTGGCCAGTGTCCATGAATTGTCCACAGGAGGTGGGGGAGGCGGTGTTGGCCAGTGTCCATGAATTGTCCACAGGAGGTGGGGGAGGCGGTGTTGGCCAGTGTCCATGAATTGTCCACAGGTCGGGGAGGCGGTGTTGACCACTGTCCATGAATTGTCCACAGGAGGTGGGGGAGGCGGTGTTGGCCAGTGTCCATGAATTGTCCACAGGAGGTGGGGGAGGCGGTGTTGGCCAGTTTCCATGAATTGTCCACAGGAGGTGCGGGAGGCGGTGTTGGCCAGTGTCCATGAATTGTCCACAGGAGGAGGGGGAGGCGGTGTGGGCCAGTGTCCATGAATTGTCCACGGAATGTGGGGGAGGCGGTGTTGGCCAGTGTCCATGAATTGTCCACGGGGGACGGGGGAGGCGGTGTTGGCCAGTGTCCATGAATTGTCCACGGGAGGTGGGGAAGGGGGAGTCGGTGTTGGCCAGTGTCCATGAATTGTCCACAGGAGGTGCGGAGGCGGTGTTGGCCAGTGTCCATGAATTGTCCACAGGAGGTGGGGGAGGCGGTGTTGGCCAGTGTCCATGAATTGTCCACGGGGGACGGGGGAGGCGGTGTTGGCCAGTGTCCATGAATTGTCCACAGGAGGTGGGGGAGGCGGTGTTGGCCACTGTCCATGAATTGTCCACAGGAGGTGGGGGAGGCGGTGTTAGCCAGTGTCCATGAATTGTCCACAGGAGGTGGGGGAGGCGGTGTTGGCCAGTGTCCATGAATTGTCCACAGGTGGGGGAGGCGGTGTTGTCCAGTGTCCATGAATTGTCCACAGGAGGTGGGGGAGGCGGTGTTGGCCAGTGTCCATGAATTGTCCACAGGAGGTGGGGAGGCGGTGTTGGCCACTGTCCATGAATTGTGCACAGGAGGTGGGGGAGGCGGTGTTGGCCAGTGTCCATGAATTTTCCACGCGGGACGGGGGAGGCGGTGTTGGCCATTGTCCATGAATTGTCCACAGGAGGTGGGGGAGGCGGTGTTGGCCAGTGTCCATGAATTGTCCACAGGAGGAGGGGAAGGCGGTGTTGGCCAGTGTCCATGAATTGTCCACAGGAGGTGGGGGAGGCGGTGTTGGCCAGTGTCCATGAATTGTCCACAGGAGGAGGGGAAGGCGGTGTTGGCCAGTGTCCATGAATTGTCCACAGGAGGAGGGGAAGGCGGTGTTGGCCAGTGTCCATGAATTGTCCACGCGGGACGGGGGAGGCGGTGTTGGCCAGTGTCCATGAATTGTCCACGCGGGACGGGGGAGGCGGTGTGGGCTAGTGTCCATGAATTGTCCACAGGAGGTTGGGGAGGCGGTGTTGGACAGTGTCCATCAATTGTCCACAGGAGTGGGGGAGGCGGTGTTGGCCAGTGTGCATGAATTGTCCACAGAGTGGGGGAGGTGGTGTTGGCCAGTGTCCATGAATTGTCCACAGAGGTGGGGGAGGCGGTGTTGGCCAGTGTGCATGAATTGTCCACAGGAGGGGGGAGGCGGTGTTGGCCAGTGTCCATGAATTGTCCACGAGGGGGGACGAGGGAGGCGGTGTTGGCCAGTGTCCATGAATTGTCCACAGGAGGTGGGGAAGGCGATGTTGACCAGTGTGCATGAATTGTCCACAGGATGTGGGGGAGGCGGTGTTGGCCAGTGTCCATGAATTGTCCACAGGTGGGGGAGGCGGTGTTGGCCAGTGTCCATGAATTGTCCACAGGAGGTGGGGTAGGCGGTGTTGGCCAGTGTCCATGAATTGTCCACAGGAGGTGGGGGAGGCGGTGTTGGCCAGTGTCCATGAATTGACCACAGGAAGTGGGGAAGGCGGTGTTGGCCAGTGTCCATGAATTGTCCACAGGAGGTGGGGGAGGCGGTGTTGGGCAGTGTCCATGAATTGTCCACAGGAGGTGCGGGAGGCGGTGTTGGCCAGTGTCCATGAATTGTCCACAGGAGGTGGGGGAGGCGGTGTTGGCCAGTGTCCATGAATTGTCCACAGGAGGTGCGGAGGCGGTGTTGGCCAGTGTCCATGAATTGTCCACAGGAGGTGGGGGAAGGCGGTGTTGGCCAGTGTCCATGAATTGTCCACAGGAGGTGGGGGAGGCGGTGTTGGCCAGTGTCCATGAATTGTCCACAGGAGGTGGGGGAGGCGGTGTTGGCCAGTGTCCATGAATTGTCCACAGGAGGTGGGGGAGGCGGTGTTGGCCAGTGTCCATGAATTGTCCACAGGTGGGGGAGGCGGTGTTGGCCAGTGTCCATGAATTGTCCACAGGAGGTGGGGGAGGCGGTGTTGGCCAGTGTCCATGAATTGTCCACAGGAGGTGGGGGAGGCGGTGTTGGCCAGTGTCCATGAATTGTCCACAGGTGGGGGAGGCGGTGTTGGCCAGTGTCCATGAATTGTCCACAGGATGTGGGGAAGGCGGTGTTGGCCACTGTCCATGAATTGTCCACAGGATGTGGGGGAGGCGGTGTTGGCCAGTGTCCATGAATTGTCCACAGGAGGTGGGGGAGGCGGTGTTGGCCAGTGTCCATGAATTGTCCACAGGAGGAGGGGGAGACGGTGTTGGCCAGTGTCCATGAATTGTCCACAGGAGGTGGGGGAGGCGGTGTTGGCCAGTGTCCATGAATTGTCCACAGGAAGTGGGGGAGGCGGTGTTGGCCAGTGTCCATGAATTGTCCACAGGTGGGGGAGGCGGTGTTGGCCAGTGTCCATGAATTGTCCACAGGAGGTGGGGGAGGCGGTGTTGGCCAGTGTCCATGAATTGTCCACAGGAGGAGGGGGAAGGCGGTGTTGGCCAGTGTCCATGAATTGTCCACAGGAGGTGGGGGAGGCGGTGTTGGCCAGTGTCCATGAATTGTCCACAGGAGGTGGGGAGGCGGTGTTGGCCAGTGTCCATGAATTGTCCACAGTGGGGAGGGGGTGTTGGCCAGGGTCCATGAATTGTCCACAGGAGGAGGGGAGGCGGTGTTGGCCAGTGTCCATGAATTGTCCACATGAGGAGGGGAAAGGCGGTGTTGGCCAGTGTCCATGAATTGTCCACGCGGGACGGGGGAGGCGGTGTTGGCCAGTGTCCATGAATTGTCCACGCGGGACGGGGGAGGCGGTGTGGGCTAGTGTCCATGAATTGTCCACAGGAGGAGGGGGAGGCGGTGTTGGCCAGTGTCCATGAATTGTCCACAGGAGGTGGGGGAGGCGGTGTTGGCCAGTGTGCATGAATTGTCCACAGGAAGTGGGGGAGGTGGTGTTGGCCAGTGTGCATGAATTGTCCACAGGAGGAGGGGGAGGCGGTGTTGGCCAGTGTCCATGAATTGTCCACAGGAGGTGGGGGAGGCGGTGTTGGCCAGTGTCCATGAATTGTCCACGGGAGGGGGGGGAGGCGGTGGTGGCCAGTGTCCATGAATTGTCCACAGGAGGTGGGGGAGGCGGTGTTGGCCAGTGTCCATGAATTGTCCACAGGAGGTGGGGGAGGCGGTGTTGGCCAGTGTCCATGAATTGTCCACAGGAGGAGGGAAGGCGGTGTTGGCCATGTCCATGAATTGTCCACAGGAGGAGGGGAAGGCGGTGTTGGCCAGTGTCCATGAATTGTCCACGGGGGGCGGGGGAGGCGGTGTTGGCCAGTGTCCATGAATTGTCCACGCGGGACGGGGGAGGCGGTGTAGGTCAGTGTCCATGAATTGTCCACAGGAGGAGGGGGAGGCGGTGTTGGCCAGTGTCCATGAATTGTCCACAGGAGGTGGGGGAGGCGGTGTTGGCCAGTGTGCATGAATTGTGCACAGGAGGTGGGGGAGGCGGTGTTGGCCAGTGTCCATGAATTTTCCACGCGGGACGGGGGAGGCGGTGTTGGCCATTGTCCATGAATTGTCCACAGGAGGTGGGGGAGGCGGTGTTGGCCAGTGTGCATGAATTGTCCACAGGAGGAGGGAAGGCGGTGGTGGCCAGTGTCCATGAACTGTCCACAGGAGGTGGGGGAGGCGGTGTTGGCCAGTGTCCATGAATTGTCCACAGGAGGAGGGGAAGGCGGTGTTGGCCAGTGTCCATGAATTGTCCACAGGAGGAGGGGAAGGCGGTGTTGGCCAGTGTCCATGAATTGTCCACGCGGGACGGGGGAGGCGGTGTTGGCCAGTGTCCATGAATTGTCCACGCGGGACGGGGGAGGCGGTGTGGGCTAGTGTCCATGAATTGTCCACAGGAGGTTGGGGAGGCGGTGTTGGCCAGTGTCCATCAATTGTCCACAGGAGGTGGGGGAGGCGGTGTTGGCCAGTGTGCATGAATTGTCCACAGGAGGTGGGGGAGGTGGTGTTGGCCAGTGTCCATGAATTGTCCACAGGAGGTGGGGGAGGCGGTGTTGGCCAGTGTGCATGAATTGTCCACAGGAGGAGGGGGAGGCGGTGTTGGCCAGTGTCCATGAATTGTCCACGGGGGACGAGGGAGGCGGTGTTGGCCAGTGTCCATGAATTGTCCACAGGAGGTGGGGAAGGCGATGTTGACCAGTGTGCATGAATTGTCCACAGGATGTGGGGGAGGCGGTGTTGGCCAGTGTCCATGAATTGTCCACAGGTGGGGGAGGCGGTGTTGGCCAGTGTCCATGAATTGTCCACAGGAGGTGGGGTAGGCGGTGTTGGCCAGTGTCCATGAATTGTCCACAGGAGGTGGGGGAGGCGGTGTTGGCCAGTGTCCATGAATTGACCACAGGAAGTGGGGAAGGCGGTGTTGGCCAGTGTCCATGAATTGTCCACAGGAGGTGGGGGAGGCGGTGTTGGGCAGTGTCCATGAATTGTCCACAGGAGGTGCGGGAGGCGGTGTTGGCCAGTGTCCATGAATTGTCCACAGGAGGTGGGGGAGGCGGTGTTGGCCAGTGTCCATGAATTGTCCACAGGAGGTGGGGGAGGCGGTGTTGGCCAGTGTCCATGAATTGTCCACAGGAGGTGGGGGAGGCGGTGTTGGCCAGTGTCCATGAATTGTCCACAGGAGGTGGGGGAGGCGGTGTTGGCCAGTGTCCATGAATTGTCCACAGGAGGTGGGGGAGGCGGTGTTGGCCAGTGTCCATGAATTGTCCACAGGAGGTGGGGAAGGCGGTGTTGGCCAGTGTCCATGAATTGTCCACAGGAGGTGGGGGAGGCGGTGTTGGCCAGTAACCATGAATTGTCCACAGGTGGGGGAGGCGGTGTTGGCCAGTGTCCATGAATTGTCCACAGGATGTGGGGAAGGCGGTGTTGGCCACTGTCCATGAATTGTCCACAGGATGTGGGGGAGGCGGTGTTGGCCAGTGTCCATGAATTGTCCACAGGAGGTGGGGGAGGCGGTGTTGGCCAGTGTCCATGAATTGTCCACAGGAGGAGGGGGAGGCGGTGTTGGCCAGTGTCCATGAATTGTCCACAGGTGGGGGAGGCGGTGTTGGCCAGTGTCCATGAATTGTCCACGGGAGGTGGGGAAGGGGGAGTCGGTGTTGACCAGTGTCCATGAATTGTCCACAGGTGGGGGAGGCGGTGTTGGCCAGTGTCCATGAATTGTCCACAGGAGGTGGGAGAGGCGGTGTTGGCCAGTGTCCATGAATTGTCCACAGGAAGTGGGGGAGGCGGTGTTGGCCAGTGTCCATGAATTGTCCACAGGTGGGGGAGGCGGTGTTGGCCAGTGTCCATGAATTGTCCACAGGAGGTGGGGGAGGCGGTGTTGGCCAGTGTCCATGAATTGTCCACAGGAGAAGGGGGAAGGCGGTGGTGGCCAGTGTCCATGAATTGTCCACAGGAGGTGGGGGAGGCGGTGTTGGCCAGTGTCCATGAATTGTCCACAGGAGGTGGGGGAGGCGGTGTTGGCCAGTGTCCATGAATTGTCCACAGGAGGAGGGGAAGGCGGTGTTGGCCAGTGTCCATGAATTGTCCACAGGAGGAGGGGGAGGTGGTGTTGGCCAGTGTCCATGAATTGTCCACGGGGGACGGGGGAGGCGGTGTTGGCCAGTGTCCATGAATTGTCCACGCGGGACGGGGGAGGCGGTGTGGGCTAGTGTCCATGAATTGTCCACAGGAGGAGGGGGAGGCGGTGTTGGCCAGTGTCCATGAATTGTCCACAGGAGGTGGGGGAGGCGGTGTTGGCCAGTGTGCATGAATTGTCCACAGGAAGTGGGGGAGGTGGTGTTGGCCAGTGTCCATGAATTGTCCACAGGAGGTGGGGGAGGCGGTGTTGGCCAGTGTGCATGAATTGTCCACAGGAGGAGGGGGAGGCGGTGTTGGCCAGTGTCCATGAATTGTCCACGGGGGACGAGGGAGGCGGTGTTGGCCAGTGTCCATGAATTGTCCACAGGAGGTGGGGAAGGCGGTGTTGACCAGTGTGCATGAATTGTCCACAGGATGTGGGGGAGGCGGTGTTGGCCAGTGTCCATGAATTGTCCACAGGTGGGGGAGGCGGTGTTGGCCAGTGTCCATGAATTGTCCACAGGAGGTGGGGTAGGCGGTGTTGGCCAGTGTCCATGAATTGTCCACAGGAGGTGGGGCAGGCGGTGTTGGCCAGTGTCCATGAATTGTCCACAGGAAGTGGGGAAGGTGGTGTTGGCCAGTGTCCATGAATTGTCCACAGGAGGTGGGGGAGGCGGTGTTGGCCAGTGTCCATGAATTGTCCACAGGAGGTGGGGGAGGCGGTGTTGGCCAGTGTCCATGAATTGTCCACAGGAGGTGGGGAAGGCGGTGTTGGCCAGTGTCCATGAATTGTCCACAGGAGGTGGGGGAGGCGGTGTTGGCCAGTGTCCATGAATTGTCCACAGGAGGTGGGGGAGGCGGTGTTGGCCAGTGTCCATCAATTGTCCACAGGAGGTGGGGGAGGCGGTGTTGGCCAGTGTCCATGAATTGTCCACAGGAGGTGGGGGAGGCGGTGTTGGCCAGTGTCCATGAATTGTCCACAGGAGGTGGGGAAGGCGGTGTTGGCCAGTGTCTATGAATTGTCCACAGGAGGTGGGGGAGGCGGTGTTGGCCAGTTTCCATGAATTGTCCACAGGTGGGGGAGGCGGTGTTGGCCAGTGTCCATGAATTGTCCACAGGATGTGGGGGAGGCGGTGTTGGCCACTGTCCATGAATTGTCCACAGGAGGTGGGGGAGGCGGTGTTGGCCAGTGTCCATGAATTGTCCACAGGAGGTGGGGGAGGCGGTGTTGGCCAGTGTCCATGAACTGTCCACAGGAGGTGGGGAAGGCGGTGGTGGCCAGTGTCCATGAATTGTCCACAGGAGGAGGGGAAGGCGGTGTTGGCCAGTGTCCATGAATTGTCCACAGGAGGTGAGGGAGGCGGTGTTGGCCAGTGTCCATGAATTGTCCAAAGGAGGAGGGGGAGACGGTGGTGGCCAGTGTCCATGAATTGTCCACAGGAGGAGGGGGAGACGGTGTTGGCCAGTGTCCATGAATTGTCCACAGGAGGTGGGGGAGGCGGTGTTGGCCAGTGTCCATGAATTGTCCACAGGAAGTGGGGGAGGCGGTGTTGGCCAGTGTCCATGAATTGTCCACAGGTGGGGGAGGCGGTGTTGGCCAGTGTCCATGAATTGTCCACAGGATGTGGGGGAGGCGGTGTTGGCCAGTGTCCATGAATTGTCCACAGGAGGAGGGGAAGGCGGTGGTGGCCAGTGTCCATGAATTGTCCACAGGAGGTGGGGGAGGCGGTGTTGGCCAGTGTCCATGAATTGTCCACAGGAGGTGGGGGAGGCGGTGTTGGCCAGTGTCCATGAATTGTCCACAGGAGGAGGGGAAGGCGGTGTTGGCCAGTGTCCATGAATTGTCCACAGGAGATGGGGGAGGCGGTGTTGGCCAGTGTCCATGAATTGTCCACAGGAGGTGGGGGAGGCGGTGTTGTCCAGTGTCCATGAATTGTCCACAGGAGGAGGGGGAGGCGGTGTTGGCCAGTGTCCATGAATTGTCCACAGGAGGAGGGGAAGGCGGTGTTGGCCAGTGTCCATGAATTGTCCACAGGAGGTGGGGGAGGCGGTGTTGGCCAGTGTGCATGAATTGTCCACAGGAGGTGGGGGAGGCGGTGTTGGCCAGTGTGCATGAATTTTCCACAGGAGGTTGGGGAGGCGGTGTTGGCCAGTGTCCATGAATTGTCCACAGGAGGTGGGGGAGGCGGTGTTGGCCAGTGTCCATGAATTGTCCACAGGAGGTGGGGGAGGCGGTGTTGGCCAGTGTCCATGAATTGTCCACAGGAGGAGGGGAAGGCGGTGTTGGCCAGTGTCCATGAATTGTCCACAGGAATTGGGGGAGGCGGTGTTGGCCAGTGTCCATGAATTGTCCACAGGAGGTGGGGAGGCGGTGTTGGCCAGTGTCCATGAATTGTCCACAGGAGGTGGGGGAGGGGGTGTTGGCCAGTGTCCATGAATTGTCCACAGGAGGTGGGGGAGGGGGTGTTGGCCAGTGTCCATGAATTGTCCACAGGAGGTGGGGGAAGCTGTGTTGGCCAGTGTACATGAATTGTCCACGGGGGACGAGAGAGGCGGTGTTGGCCAGTGTACATGAATTGTCCACAGGTGGGGGAAGCTGTGTTGGCCAGTGTCCATGAATTGTCCACGGAAGGTGGGGGAGGCGGTGTTGTCCAGTGTCCATGAATTGTCCACAGGAGGAGGGGAGGCGGTGTTGGCCAGTGTCCATGAATTGTCCACGTGGATTTTGCTGATGATCCCCAAGGACTGTTAATGTTCTCTGTAGTGAGAATGTTTTGCATGGACATCACATGCGATATGGTTCATAAGAATTCATGATACATGTGTAACACATTAATTCTGTTGAGGAATATGAAGCGCTGGCCCGAGTCTCTCGATTTTGTCCTGCTATAACTCGGTTTACTTCCTTATTCCTCGTTTATTGTCTTCTTCGCCAGGTTTGAGGGCTGGACATTGAGGATATGTCAGTTTTCGCTGGGATGGATGCGACTTCTCCATTCTGATCGCTCTTGTGTCAATTGATGATCTAGATGAAGGAGCTCAAGATCTCTAAATGAACAAATAAAAATAAATGAATCTTGTTTATAGTCAGAAGCACATTAGGCACGGAGCCTTTCTTCCATGTGGCCGAGTTGTCATTTATTCCACTCCTTTTGTGCTGAGTATCCAGCAAGAACGCAGACTGCAGAGTTTGCCTATTTTAGAAGTCTAAGTCTTGACCCGATCAAGGTTTGAACCAAGGTCTCCCGGACGCAGAGCGAACATTCTATCATCTCTTCTTCTGTCCACCTCTAATGATGTTCGGTTCATAACTCAAGATTCTCTTTCGCCGCTTCCAGTCCGACAATCGCTGCAGGTGAACAAACCAGTGATTTTGGCTTAGAGCTGATTCCAGGTCCTGCAGGTGGAGCATGCCTCTCAGTTCGCGCATGTAGCGGCTTTCACAAAGTTTGATGAAACAAACAGTTTGCTCCCTCAGCTCACTCTCTGCATATCGGTGTGTGTCAAAAGATGGCTACGTGTTTCCATCAGCATGTGACGAACTGGGACATTCTTGTCAATGGATATGTGACAAAATGTGGCGGCCGACTGCCACGGGCCCATCACAGAGCCGGAAATTTTGGGTCGGTTCCAACTCTACAATGCTCTCCTACTGCCTTTGTCTTCTTTTCATCAGATGACCTCAAAAATGAGTAAAACGCAGGAAATATGTACAGCGAATAAGATGTAAAAGAGACGTTGCTGTGGACAGTTCAAATGCTGTACAGGCTGTACAAATGCTGCATCCCGCTCAGCATGCATCCGCACAGCCGTCCACAGCAGTCTCCTTTTAAAATTCTCTCTTATTCTCTGTGCACAATTATTAGTGTTACGAATTTCAGAAGTTATTTTCATCTCTGCAACCTATAGAAAGCGAAATTTTGTTATAATTATAAAACATAATACTGAACAATGTCTGCTAAAGCCGTTCAGTATTATCTTAATCAATAAATATACATGTAGCGAATGGCGAAAGCGTAGTTTGGCATTTTCCACTTGAACTGGTTCTGAAAATCAGTCAAACCTTTATCTATCACTCTTCACATCTCCTCATCAAAGGCACTTAAGTTGATGAAGCTTCCATCTCAAGTAAGAAAATTCCTAGAAATGTCCATAAGTTATATGTCCAGATTCTGGACCAAAATTTGAGCGTCTATTCATACGTTCAAATATTAGAAGTTTAGATTTCTCGAATAGTTTTATGGAAGCCTTGTCAGATAAGATATGTAGACAATGCTGCAGAATATGAGTGAGTAAACCTACAAGTAGTATTCGGATGTTTACTCAGGATGTTTACCGCACGCAGACAATCTTATCAGTATCTGTTTCCGCAGTTGCTCTAAATATAGCAGGACTTGAGGACAAGGAGCATGTCCTTGATTTCATCGAGGTCATGTGATGTTATTCTAATAAAGTTTTGGTCACATTACTTTGATTACTGTGTAATTCCAGGTGTCTTATCGTAGGAAAGACAGGATGTTTAGTTTGGCTGAAGAAATAAAGATAAGGACCAGTTAGAAAAGTCTTCAATGATAAGTGATTAAATAAAAAGAGATCTTTCGCTCTGTCTTGTACGGTAGGTTTACTGTGCAAAGTCCCAAAGTCTTGGGGACTTTATTTCGAAAATTAAAAATCGTTACTTAGGTTTGAGGGAGTGGTACTATTTTTCTTACCTTGTGGAAAATTACACAAACAAAAAGAGTTGAAGACCTGTTGGAAAGTATGAGCCCTATTCAGAACTGCGGAACCTCACTTCCAGGAGCCGAACTACGACCAGAAAGAAATCCGAATATTTCTCAACTGCAGATTTGTCGGACATTCTTTAACCGTGCTAAATGAAAATGATGAAGTTGAATTGAGTTATTTTGAATGGCCATCTTCAGAATGAGAGGACATCTACAAATAGTGTAGAATTTTCTTCTGTCAAATTTACACGAGCAACAGAAAAATAACAAAGTTAGATCTGCTTTTAGATTTGTAGAAATCAACTTAATTAGTAGTAAGCAAGTGACAAACACTCGACCGGCGCCCCCCCCTCTGGAACGGCAGAGTGTCGTGGTCGGCCGCCGTGGTGCTTCGGGTCTGAGTTCCCCCCCCTCTGGAACGACAGAGGTTGTGGTCTGTCGTGGTGTGCCGGCCAGGTGGGTTCACGTTCACAACATGTTCGCTGACTCCCCCCCCTCTGCAACGACAGAGTGTGAGACTCGGGTGAGTTGGTCCGACCGCCTGGTTGACGTGGGCGACCGTCTAGGTTGACGTGGGCGACCGTCCAGGTTGACGTGGGCGACCGTCTAGGTTGTCGTGGATGGTGAAATGGCTGCCAGATTCGGATTCAGCGTAAAATTCTGCATCTGTGGTGTGATTTCCAGCTCAATCGGCGAGAAAAAATTTTTCTTCAAAATTTTAACAGAGTTAAAATTTGGGACGTTTTGGTGTGTAGCGCCCAAACGAAGCATCGGATGGGAAAACGGAGGCCAGATTCGGATTCAGCGTGAAATTCTGCATCGGTAGGGTGAGTTTCAAGTCAATCGGAGAGAAAAAAATTTTCGCTGACGTCCCCCCCCCTCTGGACAGCTTGCTTCGATTTTGGCTTCCAGTGGACGGACTTTGTCGTGCGATAGCTCGTTTGAAAGCTAAGAGTGAGACAAATTCAGTGAAAGAATCGGCTTGTTCCTATCTGTCTTCATTTAGATGTGAGACGCCATTTAAGATTTTGGGACATTGGCGAAAAACGACAGAGTTAGAATTTGGGACGTTTTGGGCTGTAGCTTCAAAACGAAGCATCGGATTGGAAAACGGATTTCAGATTTGGTATCAGCGTGAAATTCTCTATCTGTATGGTGAGTTTCAAGTCAATCGGAGAGAAAAAATTTTCAACATTTTTCGAAAAAACGACAGAGTTAGAATTTTTGCGATGGCTGCCTACTGTAGAGCCAAAACGAAGCATCGGATGAGAAAACGGAGGCCAGATTCGGATTCAGCGTGAAATTCTGCATCGGTATGGTGAGTTTCAAGTCAATCGGAGAGAAAAATTTTCGCTGACGTCCCCCCCTCTGGACAGCTTGCTTCGATTTTGGCTTCCAGTGGACGGATTTTGTCGTGCGATAGCTCGTTTGAAAGCTAAGAGTGAGACAAATTCAGTGAAAGAATCGGCTTGTTCCTATCTGTCTTCGTTCAAAAGTTAGAGCGGTTACAAGATTTTAGGTCGGAGCTCGCTTACCTGAAAAAATCCTAAGTGTCAGAGTGGCTTTGTATGGGTAAAATTTTGAAAATTTTCCAAAGTGTGGAATTTCGACCTGGGACCGTCACCAAAACATTTTTCATCAAATTCTGAAATTTCACTGACGTCCCCCCCCTCTGGACAGCTTGCTTCGATTTTGGCTTCCAGTGGACGGATTTTGTCGTGCGATAGCTCGTTTGAAAGCTAAGAGTGAGACAAATTCAGTGAAAGAATCGGCTTATTCCTATCTGTCTTCGTTCAAAAGTTAGAGCGGTTACAAGATTTTAGGTCGGAGCTCGCTCACCTGAAAAAATCCTAAGTGTCAGAGTGACTTTGTATGGGTAAAATTTTGAAAATTTTCCAAAGTGTGGAATTTCGACCTGGGACCGTCACCAAAACATTTTTCATCAAACTTTGAAATTTCACTGACGTCCCCCCCCCTCTGGACAGCTTGCTTCGATTTTGGCTTCCAGTGGACGGATTTTGTCGTGCGATAGCTCGTTTGAAAGCTAAGAGTGAGACAAATTCAGTGAAAGAATCGGCTTATTCCTATCTGTCTTCGTTCAAAAGTTAGAGCGGTTACAAGATTTTAGGTCGGAGCTCGCTCACCTGAAAAAATCCTAAGTGTCAGAGTGGCTTTGTATGGGTAAAAATTTGAAAATTTTCCAAAGTGTGGAATTTCGACCTGGGACCGTCACCAAAACATTTTTCATCAAATTTTGAAATTTCACTGACGTCCCCCCCCTCTTATCGATTGCATATTCACAGGGTATATAAGAACGGGATCGGGAGAGGAATTTCACTAAGTTGAGAAACTGACTACAGGTAAGTCGTTTCTCTTGAGGTCCGATATCGGAGTTCTGACTTTACATTGCTGATATCAGCTAAGGTGTCAGACTTATAGGTTAGTCAGTATAGCATGACTGACCATTTGATGATAGTAGGCCGAAATCTTCAAACGGCTATAACTTTGCTTCTACAAGTCCTTTAGACTTGATTCAAAAAACATTCGACAGCGTTTGCTATGCTGAAGGTGACAGACTACTTATAAACGTTTTATGAGTAGTACTAAAATACTGAAAAATTTAAATTCATATTTAATGATAATAATTAAAGTTTTTGAATAAAAAGCAGTCGTTTATGAGTCTCTGTGACTTGGGTCGTTTCCTCTTGTAAATAAATCCACCGGTTTTCATGTCAAAAAAGGGGCCCGGATACCAACACAGTGATATGACGCACGCTCTGTCCGATCGAGGTTGGATTTGTGGGTCGAGGCCTTGGAGCTGGGATAAGATCCCCTCTGAGTAATGCCTGTAACGGATTCAAGAGCTTAACTCCCAAACGGTTGCTGACTTGCTATCAAATGTTTGGTGACTTAGTCTTTCAATGCATATCAGCAAGTAGTATCCTATAAACACTTGCTATCAAATTTTACTCTATCTTTACAGAATTATCATGACAAAACCGAATAACGCAAAGATGTTGGTGGGCAAGTGTAGTTGTGGCAAGATTGCCAGAGGTAGCGAACTGAAGAAACATTTAAAAGAAAAAGAGGGGACGATGGGCCATGAGAGGAAAGTGATGTTGAGGTTGTGTGTGTCTTGTCGGAAATCTGTGATGGGGGATGAGAAGGAATTTATGAAGGCGCATTTGCAGTGTGAGAGTGGGAACATCGGAGAGAAGGGGTTCAAGGCATGGTTTGAGGGAGAGTTGTTGGAAAGGGAAGAGGTGAGAAAGGCGGTGGCAACGATTCAGGACGTGATTGGGGAGAAAGTGGTGAGGAATGCGAGTGATGTGATTTCGAGTGATGGGAGTTCGAATGAGGAAGTTGAGTTGAGAGCGAATATGAAGAAGAAGGATGATGTTGATTTGGATGCGGTGATGGAAGATTTGTTTGGGGACATAGCGGATTTGAAGGAAGAGTGGGAGGGGGAGGAAGTGGCTAAGCCGATGGCAGCGTCATCGCCACGGCAGCAAGAGGCGTATGATACGGAGGTATTTGTGAGAATGAAGGATCGTGTGATGGCTTTGGAAAGTAATAATAGAAAAGTTTTGAAGGAGAATGAAGAGCTGAAGGTGAAGGTTGAGGGGTATAGGGCAACGAGGGAAGAGTTGGAGAGCTTGAGAAAGAAGGAGAAGGAATGGATGGCGGAAAGGAGCGAGTTGATGAGGAAGGCAGGTTTGGTGGAGAGTTTGCAGGCGAGTGTGTCGAGGAAGGATGAAGAGATAGAGCGGATGCGAAGCGTGGTGAAGGAGACGGAGGAGGTGAAGGTTATTAATAAGAGGTTGACGGGTGAAGTGGAGCGACTGCATGAGCGTTTGAAGTGTCGAAAAAGGAGAGTGTATGACGTCCATCTTCCCCTCTTTGAGAATAATGTATGCGACGCCCCAACCATCACCGATGACCCCAACGTGACCCAACAGTGTTATGAGGGCGACGGAGTCCGATGTCTCCACATGAGTATGGACATTACCGGTCAGCTTGAAGACTTCGTCGTCCGAAAAGTTCGGAAGAAAGTTCCCAGTAAGCTTCCTCAACATGATCATTTTTGTAGCTCATCTAATCTCCTATTCTTTTTCTTTCAGAGTTTTTGCAGAAGTGAGAGGAGTGTCGGTGGACGGAGAACGACCCATGGGCTCTTTTAAGGGCCAACCTTCTAATGCAGCTAAAGCGGTCCCAAGCCCGCCACATATCCTCGGATATGGAATGCAGAGGGGAAGAAAAATAATGAATGGAATGAAATGGGAGGACACTCACGCGCCACACGCAACATAACACACTTCTCTCTTCCGTAGTCTAACAAGCTCTTTACACATGGATCGCAGTCGATTGCTATCCCTGTATCAGAAGTGTAAGCTATCTTAATTTTATTTGACACTATTTCATCTATCATCATCGTCCATATGAAATGTTTTAAGATTTACAAGTTAGACTAAGCGTGCTACTATTTCCAAATGAAAATGTATACATGGTTAAATCATCCACTTAACCCCATCCGTAGTCTAACAAGCTCTTTACACATGGATCGCAGTCAATTGCTATCCCTGTATCAGAAGTGTAAGCTATCTTAATTTTATTTGACACTATTTCATCTATCATCATCGTCCATATGAAATGTTTTAAGATTTACAAGTTACACTAAGCGTGCTACTATTTCCAAATGAAAATGTATACATGGTTAAATCATCCACTGAAGCCCCATTCAAGTACGTCAGTATGAAAGCAAAGATAATATGAAGTAAAAATTTATTATGGCATGTATTTCAAAAGGTCTTCATCGTCAATATCGTCCCAGAGTCTGGCTTCACATAGATAACAAAAACAGTTCAGTTGCTTTAATCGTTCTTCCACTGCGAGCCTCACTTTATCAATATACTCCCACTCTGCCATAGTTCGTGGCTGGGAGTTAGGGGTGTACCACTCCCATAATTGGTGGAGGAATTTCGTGCTGGTGATCTCCATCACATCGTCAGTATCGTACTGGAGATACTTCCACCTCACGCCTGTTAAGTCGGGACACTCCTTCTCACATACACTCTCCTCTTCCTCGTCCGCTGGTAATGATAACTTTCGTATATTGTCCAGTCGGTACACCTTCTCCACCTTCGCCTTTCTTGGTGCATTTGGTGTAACGAGCGCCTTTGGTGTTGAGCATGGAGAAGAGAATTTTGTGTTTGATGTTGTTGGAGGGCTTGTCATGTTGACTGTGAATAATGACTTTGAAATGTTTTCTAATTCTTAAGTATACACAAGCAGCCAATCAGAATGAACATCCAATGAATGAAGAGAATGAAAGTATATAAGCAAAGTGACATCCGTATCATTTCACTCTGTCTTTGAGACGCATAAGTGAACTGTTCTCTGACGAATTCTGTATTTGAGGCGTACAAGTGAACTGCTCTTTAGTGAATTCCAAATTTGAGTGAAGTCTCTATCTTGTTGAAGTATCAAGCTTAAACATAATTTCGTTCAAATGGTAAGTTGAAAATTTCCTCTCTCATCTCCCTCAAACGTGTGGCTAATAGCATCTTCCTCAATTTCAGGCATCAACTTCATCACCAACACCCTCCCTTCTCGAGGAAAGTTTAGAGTTGTTGAGTCAAGGTAGGTTGTAACAATACACTGAGACTTGAACAGAGATGAAAGAATGATTTCTCTTTCAGGTGATACCAGTTCCATGTCAACATTGTCACGGGAATGCGACGATCGGCAATGTGCTGACTGTGGACAGATCTTCAGGAGGAAGCGTGATCTCATCCGACACATCAAGCGAGGTGTTTGTAGACCTAAGCCGGCATCAATCTCCGAAGGTAGGGATGATTCTGTTAACGATGTCTCCTTTTCTTGCGATTTATGCATTCAGTCTTTCGAGACACGTTTTGAACTATCTTCGCACAGACTTCAACATACACACACGAACGATACCTACACCAACGGTACCTCCTCTATCCGACTCACTGAGGTGTCCATAAATAATTTAGTGAGGAACTACCAGATGGACTCCTCAGAAACCATTGCTAACTTTGAGGAATGGTTTCATCAAAATTCATCATTGATAGAAGCGCTCTTCAACAATTTAGACAATTTTAGAATGAAGGCGCTCATCTATCTTAAAATAAAATATGTAAAAATCGACCACCATACTGGACAAATAATAGAGAGGTTGGAGTTTCACATACCCTCCTCTCCTGCAACCGAAGTTGTAGACTGTGAGTCTTGGATAAATTTTCATATCCAAGGGTTAAAATTAAATATAGATAAATTTAACGAGCGTGATAGTGGACTCGTTTTTGATGGTATTGAGACCGCCATGATTAAAATCAGTTTATTAGGAAATCATAGTGGTCGAGGCTCCTTTAAACTTCCGAAAAATTTAAGAAATAAAGCAGCAGTCATTTCTGTAGATTGCGAATCGCAATGTTTTAAGTATGCCGTCCTCTCCATTCTCCACTATAATGATGTGTAGAATAGTCGATACCGCAAGAGTAAGTATCAACAGTGGGAGAATGAATTAAACTTCGATGACTGTAATAGTGACGATATGAAAATTAAAGATATAGAAAAATTTGAAAATTGAACAACATCAAAATAGTTCTCCATGTTTGGGAAAAGGGATTGAAGGGTGTGCGCTACAACTCGCGTTCGAGTTGTTATGAACGTACAGTAAACCTGTTATTAGTAAAACAGGATGATAGTGAGGAATGGCACTACTGCGGTATTCACAAAATCTCTCGCTTATACCACCACTTAGAAAACTCTAGTAGAGAGTTATATTACTGCGACAGATGTATTCGCCACTTTAGGAGGAAAACTAAATTTGAAACTCATTACGAATGGTGTAAGCGAGGTAAACTGCAAATGGAGCGCATGCCCAAAGATAAGGAGTTTTCATATAGAGAGAATGGTGATGAACTAAGTCCTCTTCGTGTCATCTATGCTGACATCGAATGTTATATCGATGATAACATCCATCGACCAGCAGCCATTTCCTGCTATGAAGTATGGCATGATCACTTTAGGAGTAGGCAAAATAAAATGCGCGTCTGGCAAGGTGAGGATTGTATTTACCAATTCCTACAATTCCTCGAACAGGCTGTAAAATTTCAACAAAAACATGATGGTGAACTCTATCGCAGATCATTGCATATGACAGCAGATGATCAAGCAAAATTTGATAGTTGCAACATTTGCCCCAAATGTAGGAAAACATTTGACGATGATAAGATTAAGAAAGTGCGCGACCATGATCACATCAATGGTAAATTTAGAAACGCACTCTGTTCAAAATGCAATTTTTCACTTAGGATGAAACGGCGTACATTACCCGTCATTTTCCATAATTTCAAGGGCTACGACAGCCATATGATAATAAAAGGAGGTTTAGGTCAAATGAAAGAGTGGAAGCTTGATGTAATAGCACAAACGAGAGAGAAGTTTATGGCCATGACAGCAAAAGTGCCTGTCGATAAAACTAAAGAAAATAAGACGGTCTATTTTGATATAAAATTTTTAGATTCCTACCAATTTATGACTGCATCACTGGCCTCTCTCGTGCAAAATCTAAAGTCTCTTCCACTAACACAAAATCTTAAGAAACAATACCCAAATCTAACCGATGAAGTCATCACACGGAAAGGAGTCTTTCCATATGCATATTTTGATGCGATTAGTAAACTCGGCGAGACTTCTCTTCCGCCCATAGATAAATTTAAAAATGATTTGACCGGCGCAGAATGTAAGACCGAAGATTATGATCATGCACAAGATGCATGGATAAAATTTGACTGCCATACATTTGGTGAATATATGATTGCCTACCTTAAGTTAGATGTATTTTTGCTGGCTGATGTATTTCAGGAGTTTCGACGAGTGGCATTAGAAGAAGATAAGTTAGATCCCGTCCACTTTGTCAGTCTGCCAGCCATGTCATTTAAGTCTGCTTTTAAAATGACTGGTGAGACCATTCATCTCTTACAAGATCCAGAGATGTATAATTTATTTGAGCGAGGAATTCGCGGTGGTCTCACATTTGTAAATAAACATAGGTTAAAATCTGAAACAGTAGGCAATGACCAGACTCATCTGAAGTATTATGACCAAAATAATTTGTATGGTAGTTCATTATCCAAACCGCTACCTCACTCTGAGTTTAGCTGGTTAGATGATAGTGATATTCAACATTTCTCCAACCCTTCTAACATACTAGCAATTCCAGATGAAGGTGATTGGGGATATTATTTTGAGATAGATCTAATCTATCCAAATAATATTAAACATAAAACCGTAGATTTTCCACTCGCACCCGAATCAGGTGAAGTGAGTAAAGATATGTTTTCCGACTTTATGAAACAATTTCATAAAGATTTAGAATCATGTGGACAACCCGACTATAAGCCTTGTCGCAAACTTTTACTCACCCAGTATGATAAAGAAAACTATCTAGTCCACTTTAGCATCTTAAAATTTTATTTAGAAATGGGTATGATTTTAAAAAGAGTTCACCGCATTATTAAATTTAGACAGAAAGCCTTCCTCAAGCCATATATTGATAGCAACAGCCAGAAACGTGCACTAGCCCAAAATAACTTTGAAAAAGATTTTTATAAATATAAGAACAACAGTCTATTTGGTAAGACGATGGAGGATGTTAGAAAGCGCGTAAACTACAAACTAGTTAATGATGATCAAAAGTATCACAAATTGACCTCATCACCTCTATTCATCGATAGAGACATTATCGATGAGGACCTTATAGGTGTTAAAATGATAAAATCTGAAGTTGAGTTGTGCAAACCCATCTATATTGGTCAAGCTGTACTAGATTATTCTAAGCTTGAAATGTACCAACTCTTTTATAAAATACTAAAACCATGTCCTCTCGTAAAAGAGGTTCGTTTGTTGGGTGGTGATACAGATAGTTTCTTCTTAGGTATTACCACTCAAAAAGATTTAAATTTCAATGAAGTAGGAAAATCTTTAGAAAGATATTTTAATACATCAAATTATCCTGCTGATCATCCACTCTACTCCATCAAAAATAAGGCAAAACTTGGCTGCTTTAAGGATGAGACAGCAGGGAAGGAAATAGATGAAATGATTCTCCTCCGTCCAAAAATGTATTCTATGAAATTAAAGGATAGTGATGATAGCATTAAGCGCGCTAAAGGCATATCAAAATCCATTGTGCAAAATATGAAACATAAGAATTTCAGGAAAGCCTATAGAAATAAAAATATAACGTTTGTCAATATGACAATCTTAAAATCTAAGTCGCATGAGATCAAAACTCATACTTTTAGGAAACGGGCGCTTTCAGCATGGGAGGATAAGAGGTGCTGGTTAGAACACAACATATCTCTTCCACATGGACATCCTGACACAAACATACCACCACCCAAAAGAATTAAACTCACACTACCACATTCAGGAGACGTCTTAGCATAATCATTTCTTAACTTAGTATTTTGATGTTGATTTCTGTAGATAAACATTGTTGTTTTATGTATCGCATGAGATTGTTTTTTCCTTGTGAATATGTGTCCACATCTGTACATTCCCCATGTGATGACTTTTCCACTGAAAGACATTTTTCCTATCCCTGTATATTTCCACCCTTCACGAAGTAAAAAGACTTTTTGTATATAACAATGTTTATTGAAGTGCGCTCAAGTATATATTTTCAGTGGATGTTGTATAAAGTCTATTGCTTCACATTCATGTACATATTTCAATAAACATATCACAATGACTTCACTTTGTTTTCCGAAACACTAACGTTATGAGGGATTTCACATGGATGCACTCTTGTAAACCATTGGTAATTTTGATAGCAATAGAGGGTATAGTTTGTTTGACGACGGGATGATAGAAAATAGATTCAAACATCTTCTCGACTATTCCATATGAAGCGTCTTTATCATGAATGAAATCACGTAAAATGTATTCTTTTTTCTCACCAACAGAAATAGGTAGAATCAAATCACTTTGAATGTAAAGGTGCTGTTCATGTTTATCAAGTGTCATTGGTGTTTCTATACCAATCGTATGCGCAGCAGCAAACACTGTTTGTAGCATTGAAAAAACCAAAGAGTTTTTTCAAATTTTTACTCAATTGACATTGAATGTCATCACCCAGTTTCAGAACAACGCGTTGATTTTCAATTGAAAACGAAATGTGGTGTGTCTTTACATCATATTTACTTTTCATCACATGCTTCAACTTCTGTTGTATATAAGGATTTACTACATGAATGAAGCTTTCAACTGTATGATATAGACGCGGCATTATATTGATAGCAACTTTAGATTCTTCATAAGACTGGTAAATTTTCTTGATGCGATCGCCATAGATGTCCACCCACCATTCATCATTAACTGAATCAGCTTTAGTGTGATATTCATGAGAAGCATACACCACACCGCTTCCAATAATAGGTGTATAATGTCTTACAAAATGACGCAAGGTTGGAGAGAAATAAACTGTAAGTTTGTCATTATATTTCTGAATAACCAACTTATTTTTGTCCGCCATAATTTTTTCTCCATACTTCTTACCCACAGTCTCATTCCATCGTTTTACTAACTCAATAAGTGATAAAGGTTGAACACCACGCTTTTTCAAAATGATGCGTTCTTCGCATTCTACAACATCTTCATCAAATATTTTAAATCTATAATGAAATTTGTTGATTCGATTTGAATAAACTTTTCTAACATTTGCAGTAGCAATTGACGTTAGATGTAGTCCATGGCCAAAACCAAGATGCGGATAGAATTCACTATCCAACCTCAGCGTAAGACCTTTAGTAAAAGAATGAAAGCGGAGGAACTGTCTCCCACTCCAATGATAGATAGTAAACTCATAAGCTTTCTGATTTTTATTCTTCATGATGGAAGTATTACCACTGTTGAATGCCTTAATAATTTTCTCATTCCCAAATGGCTCATAAGAATCTGATTTTATCTGAATCCATTCATAGTTCCACTTTCCATCTGATGTTAAATTGTATGGGAACTGGAATGCATTATTCATCGTTATTCCATCATGGGTGCGAGGAGTCAATATCATTTCTTCCAAATCATTCACATTCTGAATATTGCTATCATAGCAAATACTAGAAACGCCAACCTCCCATTCACCTTCTAAATGCAGTGGCCGATTTAATTCTACTCGATAGTCTGATGGTTTATTTTTGGGAAATTTATTCATAGAAGCATTACTGGGCAAGTAGATTAGAAACGAGTCCTTATTTTCACTTTCCATATTATTCACATTGGAAAAATATAATAGCATACTTTTGCATTAACTCTTCATTCGGAAATGGAGTGTAATACTTGTCACAGCATCTTTATGAAAAGGAATCAACGCACCAGCATCATCATAAATGGCAATATCAATTTGTGGGATGTAGTTTGATTTCAGCTTTGTATAATGCACTTTCTTGAAAGTATGCTCAGATAAAATACTGCAGCTTTTTGGCTGGTATGGTATCATTGCTAGCAATGGAGCTTCAACATCTCCCACACGTACATCTTCACCAATATTGGAATATATCTGAAAATAGTTAATACGACGCGATAGCGACATGTCTGCGCTAGCTTTGGTTACAGTACCACTTTTAAAGATATTTTGATCAAAACCCAAAATGTCCATTAGAGTTTTATCCATAATTAGTTCAATACCTTTTCCATTTATAGTGAGAGACAAAGTACCTTCTTTTTCAGAAAATGAAATATGTTGCTCATTAATCACTTCATTTAAATAATCTACAACCAATTTAACCGAAGTAATAATGCGAGGCATCAACACTCTTGTTTCATGTAAGAAACCACCAAAAGGCTCTACACACTTTCTGTATAAAGATACGGCCATTCTGTATCAAATTGATTTGGCCTTTCACATGGTAAATGTTGCATATCAGATTTTCCATGAACAGCTGCAGAACGATGTCGTAAGAACTGATGAAAATCTTTTGAACAAACTAATACTAGATCATCATCATTTAATTTGCTTATTGCAATATGATTAGATGATTTGATATAAGTCAATGTTGCCACTTGTTTACCATCAACTCGAAGGAGATAATTAAATTTCTTCAATAATGTTTCAGGAGTCATGTTTGTCTTTCTTGGCTTAATCACAATCTTCTTCACCAACGTCTTCTCATTTCTTGGAATAAGATCTACATAATAAGCTTCCTCTCGATATATTAACTGTTTATGACCACTTATGTGGTAATTAACGTTAAAATTATCATAGCTTGTTAAGGCGCTAGCGAGGTAGCCTAAATCATTTCTTAAACTTGGACTTAAACCAACAATCCAATCTTTCTCAACTACATGATGTACATAATTATAATCATCATTGTGCGGAGTAAATTGGACAATATGTTTACACGCTTTATTCAAGAAATCATATATAAACTTTTTACATGATAAGAGATCTTTCTTTGACCACTGTGGAATGTATACTCGGCACCCCTTTTCACATTGGTAAGCAGCTGTACGCCTCATATTAATAGTCATCACCTCATGATCAAAAGTATAGACACAGTTGCTATAAACAAGTTGAGTGACACCCACTTCCCAATTTCCATTTAGCTGTTGTACATGATCAATGGGAGTAGAAAAGAGTGCAGCTCGATTACTAGTAAATCTCTTTGTAGCCGCATTGCTAAGCAAAATATGATAAAACGACATTTTTATATTGCTAATCTGCAACTTTGCATAACATCATGAAGACTTGGATTTTGGACTCTCTACAATATATCAGAGTTGATCGTGATGGAAACGTACATTTCAAAAATTCTCATGGTCATACATCAAGAGGAATTACATTAACATGGCGACAATTTGTCAACCTCAATGATATCATGAGGGATTTGGAATATTTTGAAACATTAAGATTCATCTCCTTGGGTGATCAAGTTTGGCTTCAACATTACAGAAATGAAATTCAAATCTACCATTCTCATTCCGCAAACTGTTTCTCATTTCGCAAATACAATTGGGAGAAGTATAGAAGATATATACATCGCTCCATCATGACATTTATTCGTCGTGAGTTCATCGCCCTACTATGCAAATCTTAATCAGACATGACTACCACACATCATGAGTTGGAAATTAGATTCCCTACAACGTATTGAAACGGATCATGATCGAAACGTCTATTTCAAAGATTCAACTGGAAATGTGAGAAGAGAGTTTGCTTTATCTTATCGTCATTTTCAATCTCTACATCATATCATGAAGGACTTGAAATACTTCTATATGAAAAGACATTCACGTATTGGAAATCGCATCTGGCTGCGCGTCAACAATCGGCGAATTCAACTCTATCATTCCCAACTTCATACTAACTTCACATTTCATCAAGGTAGTTGGGAAAAGTATAAAAGGAAGGTACATCGCTCAATTTACTCATTCTTTCATCATGAAGCGCCATCGCTACACCATCGTCAACATTCTCCGTCGCTTCAGACTCTACACCAAAATCGATCTCACAACATTACACCAACAGCTTCCAAACAGCAAGTATTACCCGGGCCGTCCTCAAATGTTAGTGGTGAAGATGAACAATTCACGAAATCTTCAACTCTTCCCAAATGGGACTGTACAGATTCTCGGCGCCCTTTCTCATTCATCGGCGCAGTCAATGCGCTTAGAGCTACAAAGACTACTACGTCGGATATGGAAGAGGGAGAGGTGTGTGATGTCGAATCTGACTGTGGACAATATGGTGATCTCTACTCAATTGAGTGACAGTCTATCATTTTTGAAGATTCGTACCAGCAGTTACAGTTTGTGTTATGAACCCGAACTTTTTCCTGCAGCTCTCATTAGTTGTTGGTTACCTGTGCATGTGGCAATCTTTCATAATAGTAAAGTGATCATTACTGGACTAAAATCTCATGTACAAGCAAATATGATCCTAGACTATCTCATTGAGTATGTACGTACCCAGCGGATTGTAAAATAAAAAACAATTTTTCCAACATGATGTTTTTATTTCAAATCATGATAGAACTTACAAATCATTTTTTCATTAGAGGATGGATTACATGAAAAGTTTTGAATAATAGATGCAAATCGAGATACATGTAAACGTTTTAAGATGAAGTACAGTACAAAAGCACCACACGTTGATGAAAGTGGATGTTGTAGTATGCGTTCATTTCGCTGATATTGACGCGTATGTTTTCTCAACCACTGCTGTGTTGGTATATTTGGAGGTTGAGCAAGAGAGTCAAATAGTTCACCACGTCGGTCTTCTCCAATAAAGATCGCTTTCCAATGCTCACCGCCTAAATTCTGTGAATGAGTGTTTAGCACAATAAAGATGGGATAGTGATTTACTGCAGGTGGTAAGGTATCGAGTGAATAGACATTATCGAAAGCTTTCAACGTCGCTTCGTCTGCATTACGCTGCACTTTAGTCTTAATATCGTCAGCAGTCAACCAACTCATTAACGATTATACTGAAGAATCACGTCACGATACTTTGTAATTTCAATATTTGAATCGAAGACTGCATAAATTAATACATTGATCGTCTCAGGTAGTGTTCTTTTGAACGTCAAATCCAAACGAATATTATGAGGCACGTTCGCTTGACGATAGGGTGCACTAATATCGCTGTCAGCAGTCAAATCAAATGCATAAATAGTATATCCACTCTTAAACTCTTTCATAGTCAGTCCGTTGGTGTCATCCGTATTGTAAAAGCCAAAAACATCCATAAAATCAACATAACTGCGCATAAATTGATCCGAAGCAAAATCTGGTTTGTAGGGTGGACCAGGATGACTCACACCATTTACACGTAAAGCAATTTCACTTAACTGATTGTGTTTAAAATTGAAAGGATTCTTCTTTATATTACCATTAAATGCATCATTTTTCAACCATTGCCACCATGAGGAGCTTCGGTGCTTCCGATGGAAAGAGGCCATCTTTCATGAAACTCTTTTGATCTTTCGGAATTGTAAAGGTGAGAAGCTTTGTATGCTGAATGGGGTAAATGGCATTTTGGCGGTTAAGGCCTTCAGCATGCCCTCTAATGACACTTGGATTCGGTACTACTCGACGAATGTAAAGTGCAATATCTTCCACATGAATTCTAAAATTGTCAACTTTAGCAAATGCATTCAGCGCAAATTCAGGCTTATTCAATGTCAGCTTGAGTCGCATGCTGGTATTACACAGTAAAAACTTTGACTGTCTAAAGAAGTCTAAATTCAGCGGACCATATAGCTGACATACTCTACTATCTTTAATCATAGCAGATCGCTTTACAAAGCCACTGTTTGTTTCAACATCAAATTTTCCTGCTTCATCTCTGTACCATCCCATGGCTTCCATATGACTTTTTTGTGCTGCTGGATGAAACTGTGATACATGATTGAAATATGATTTATAGGGATAATCGCTTTGACCACCTTCCACTTGCTGCTCTCCAATCGTTAGAGAAACATCACGAAGTAATGTAGTCAATGGTAAATTGTTCAGTCCAACTTTATGTGCATCGTCAATAGCAGTTCCATCTGCTTGCTGAATTCTAAACCTCAAATCAAGCATCGCATAACTCAAATCTATGTAGTCATCACTACCACCAGGAATAACAAATTCAATGGGGCCAGCATTCTCAGCTGTTCGAGGATGATAATCTACAATACTTGAACTAAGAATATCTGTCTGTATGGCTTGTTGATCGAACAAACAAAAACCGGAAGTTTTACACTCCATGATTAGAAGTTATAGCAGCGTCGTCGTTTAGCGCCTGATGAATGATTAGAGCCTCTGCGACGTTTGCGTGAATGCCTTTTGACTGAAGATCGCACCTTACCAGCTCCGCGATGTTTCCTCCTTCCTTTATTCATTCGTTTAGGTGATTTCTTTCCTTGAGTAACACCAGCAATGGTCTGCTTCTATGTTTTTAAACCGCGTTCCTTCCCACGATTCAACAAACTGCTCTTAAAACTTCTACCTCTGGAAAGATCACTAGCAACATCACCAGCAAAGCCAACGGCATTACTTAAAACATTTCGTTTTAAAGATCTACCGACATTGGATATGAGAGGTGCTACAACAGATTTCAGTGCACCAAGTATGCTACCTCCACGTTGGCGGCGAGCACCGATGTAAATTTGTCCTCCGCCACTTACATAGGAGGGTCGTGAATAAAATGAGGCAGTTGGATTCATAGCTCAAACCCTAAACATTGTTAGTTACAACTTTGCATGAATCACTGTCGATCACTTAGATGAAAGATGTCGGCACGACGCATCCAAGAGTTCATACTTGAAGGATAACCAGTCCATTTAACAAGACACCATTCTTCACCTTGCCGTTTTTTACATCGAATGATTTTCTCTACCAAATATGTTTCACTTTCAGTGACTACCTCAATCTCATCGCGGTAAAAGCTACCCTCAATTTCTTCATTATCGTAATCTTTCAACTTGTAGGTGGTCGGAGAGTCTTTTTGATTAATCCTTGATACTGTAAATACCTCCTCTGTCCAATTCGGAAGGTACCCTTTAGCAAAAACACTTTTCACTTTTGAGATACGAACTTTATCGCCAATTTTCACATCACTTTTCACATGAGTGCGTTTACGTTGGAATGATTCGCGCACTTTATCTTCATTGTCAGCATTTACATCTACTGGTCTGAGTCCAATAGAACGATGGATAGAGTGATTGTAGGCATGGAGTGTATCTTGTAGAACCTTTGTCCAATTTTGTGTCAAGTTGGCAGTAAAATGTCGCCACAAGCGATTTTTTAATGTGCGATTAAAACGTTCAACGAGTGCAGCTTTATAAGCGCTCTTTACACTAAACAACTCAATGTCATGCCTCTCAAATAATCTTGTCACATGCTGATTTTCAAACTCTTTTCCTTGATCACTCTGAATTCTTTTTGGAATGCGACCTTCTCGAAAAATTGTTTGGAATGCTTTTGCTACTCCTTTCCCTTCTTTAGTTTTTAAAAGGTTGAGCCACGCATAACGCGAGAAAATATCAATGACGGTTAAAATAAAATTATTGCCCGAGTTATGTTTTGAAATGGAGGGCAACATCGCACAAATCTGCTTGCCACTGTTCATCGATGTCATGAACAATATAATGGCGGGTGCGGTACTTCTTTTTCGCTTGTTTGTGGAGTGTATAGGTAGCCGACCCTTTAACCATCGTTTCACTTGTGATTGTGGAAGACCACTCGCTTTTGATAATTTCTTGATAGATGCAAATCCTGCCGGATGTTTTACATCATAATAGATTGACTTCAAACGTTCAGTCGATGACGGCTGACTCTTTTTCCTCCTTCTCATCTTTTTGTTTTCTTTGCCTTTCTACATTTACAAACAACTGCAGCATTTAGCTTTAGCGGTTTTGGGGGGGGGGGCGATCGTGTTCACATTGCTTAGGGGTTTCATTATGAGAGCTGGCGCAGCAAGTGCAAGTGACAACGACGGGGGATTCACCTCTGGCGGCTCATTACATGGCAAGCAACACATCTGCTTCATATTAATAGTCTGAGAACATGTATTTCCTAGGAGGAGCTGTTTTACGTTTTCCTTTTAAAAATTAAAAAAAAAACTATTAAAAATTTAAAAAAAAAAAAATAAAAAAATAAAAAATATAAAAAAAATAACATAAAAAAAAAAATTAAAATAAAAAAAAAAAACAAAAAAAAAAAAAAAAAATTAAAAAAAAACAAAAAATTTATAAATAATTTAATAATTTTAAAAAAAAAATCTTAAAAATAAAAAAAAAATTTTAAGATAAAAATAAAAAAAAAAAAAAAAAAAAAAAAAAAAAAATATATAAAGAAAAAAATAAAAAAAAAAAAAAACAATTACAAAAAAAAAAAAAAATAAAATATTTATAAAAAAAAAAAAAAAAAAATAAAAAATATTAAAAAAAAAAAAAAAAAAAAAAATAAAATAAACTAAAAAAAAAAAAAATTAAAAAAAAAATTAAAACAAATAACAAAAATTTAAAAAAAAAAAAAAAAAAAAAAAAAAATTAAATAAAAAAAAAATTAAAAAAAAAAAAAAAATATGCAAAAAAAAAATAAAAAAAAAAAAATAAATATATAAATTAAAAATATAATAAAAAAAAAAAAAAAAAAAAAAAATAAAAAAATATAAAAATAATAAAAAAAAAAAAATAAAAAAAAAAAAATAAAAAAAAAAAAAAAAAAAAAAAAAAAAAAAAAAAAATAAAAATTAAAATTAATATATTTAAATATAATATTTAAAAAAAAAAAATTAAAGAAAAAAAAAAAATATAAAAAATTAAAAAAAAGTATAGAAATTATAAAACATAAAAAATATAAAAAAAAATATATTAAAAAAAATAATAAAAAATTCAAAACCAGTTTTAGTGGCGATGTAGATCTACGTCGAGTTCTTCCTCTTGTTTGCTTAGTGAGTGTGGGAGGGGATGTAGCAGGTGACGTCTTAAACCAATTTGTTGGCATTTTCATCGCCTGAAGCATTGGAGTAGTAGCCACTGTTGAATCAAGTTCTTTCAATGTCTCATTATTTAAAGCAAATTTTGGCACATTATGCTTTTTCAATAGTTTAAGAAAGTATGACCAACCAGGTGGAACATAGCCCTGACGGCGCTTTCTACGTGTCGCATACTGAATCAAGTCTTCATAACGTGAAGCATCAATCACTTTATTTTCATCTGTAATGATTTCTCCTCTATCATTTACATTGAGATGGGGTTCAATACTGTTGAAAAGAGATATGGCATGTGCGCGAGATGCTAAAGGTGTAGCAGTCGATACAGAGTCACGCATCTTATTCTTCAAGTTTTTCAATTGCTCAACAGTTTCCGATTGTAATAATACAGCACGATGTGGATCTTTGATGTGAACATTTTGCTGATAATCTATTTCTTTCCTATACATTTGATTTGCAAGAGGTTGCTTTACTTGCTGCATGGCAGTCAATTGTACATATTCATCCTGAGGAATAACAATCATGCGAGAATAAGAACTCATAGTTTGTAGATAATCATGGGAGTTTTCAAAATATCACTTCGAAATCTAAATTCTTCCGGACACTCTTGCGTAAAGTCAATGAATAAGTAACCGTATGGTTTTTCAGTAGCTGCTTGAAAAATTTCAATTAAGGCTTTGGATCCTCTGGGTGCAACTTGTCGCGCTAAAATTTCAAATTGACTTTTATCTCGCGGATTCTTGAAAATAGCATAATAGTGTGTATTCAGGTTTCGTGTACGAGCTTCTTTTCCATCAGGAAACAAATTTTGTGTAATATAGATGATAAAACACCTTTTATGGTGTGCTGCGCGAGTGAACATATCTGTAACATCTTTTGAATTCTTACTTTCTTTTAATAAATCATCCAATACAACAACATCATTAGACTGAAGTTTATCCACTGGAATAATTCCTTCATGTCGAATAAAGTTGCGACTTTGCAATTCCTGAAACAGCGACGGTTGATAAATACCATAACACCAAATCACTCGATTGATAGGTTCCTTAAACAACTCCCTTCTTTTATCCAATAAATTCAGCGTGAAAACAGTTTTACCTGCATGAGATGGACCTGATACAGTCAGAACTTTATCACATTGAAGTCTGAAATCCATTTTATTACTTTGAGACTCAACATTTGCATAATTAACGCTTAGAGCCAAAGATATTTCCCAATGGGTTGCCCACGGCAGGAGCTATCATTGGAAGTATTGCTGAAAGGAAACCGCCCTTTTGTGTTAGAGTTTTCCTCTTTCTTTGAAGGGCGACTTTAGGATTGGAGATGAAACGCAATTTCGTAGCATATCGCTTAAGTAACTTTCGTTGTTTTGGCGCTAATTTCTTCGTCCTCAACTTCCTCACATGAGAAATAATTTCACAAATGAATTTATCGTTAGCATGTCGTATAGCATTGTATCGCTGATTTGCTTTCATTCGTCGGAGAGCTTGAATGGCTGAAGAAAACTTTTGACTTTTACGTTTCGTCATTTTACGTTTCGCCATTTTCCGTGTTAGTCTTTGCTAAAACCTATCTTTACCACATTTGCATAGGTACTAACTATTGCGACATAAGTGACACTCGAAATGAGCAATGTCACAGTGGTTACATTGGCAAAGTTGAATGCAATTACGTATGAAACAGCGTTGACAAAAAGCATGCTTACATCTCTTGAAGATGCGCTTTTCATTTCCATCCTTTCGCTTACATACATCGCAACACATAGTTTCACCGTTACTGATGTCTATAGCAAGTCTTTTTGAAGATATGAATTTGCTAGCCTTTTCTAAATAATAGACGCATGTACAGAAGGAATATACTTCGAGAGTGAGCAGACATAGCTCGAAAACCAGTTGTGCTACAATCAAGTACCACTGCATTTTCAATTTTTCTTTATGGAAAGTTGAATGTGAATATCTGAAATCGCTTCAATCACTAGACTGCTACCATGATGGTTAAATGCGTTAAGACGTTCAGCAATTTTTATCATATGTCTTTTAAAAAATTCTTCGGGGTGATCTACCACTTCCATTGAATAAGAAGCAAAATGGAAAGAGCGACTTTCCACCTCTTCCTTTCCAAAATTACTAAACTTAATTTTCGCAACTAATCGCGCCATGACAATGCTATCAGAGATTGTATTCATTAACTCTAGAAATAGAGTGCTAGCATCATCGACCACTGCTTCGATGTCGGTCTCATCTTTATGAAAATTTATCACATAATCTTGAACAGCTCCTTTTAAACTTTGCCTATGAAAACGTAATGTTCCGCAGTCGTTTGAGAAAGACATGATCGCCCTTTAACTAACCCATCCATTGCATGAAAACAACAACTCTTCTCATAGTAACATTTATTGAATAACGGTAACAAGCATGCATTATAAATCAATGGTTTGAAAGAGATAAAATAGATACAGCTGATAACTATCATACAGCGAGCAATGATAACCATACAGGACTTTGGCAGTGTTGAGGTAAGGAGGAAAGAAGCATTGGTTATGAACGTAGCTACTACAACGAACAGACAAAATAGGAACACACAAATCCTTAAAACGTTTCGTGACTTCATGATAATGTTGATTCACTCTACTATCCCAAGGCGGGAGCAAAATATCATCAATGATTAGATTGGGAAATACTTTCCTCTCCTTACCAGGATTATTACAAAAGATGCGTATAACATTGAAAGCAGCTAACCATCGTTTAAAGTCAATAAGAAGAGCACTTTCACAAGAAAAGCCATAGTCTTGCAAATATTTCAGATTAAGTCCATGAATGTGTTTTCTCGCCCATTGATCAACGTTGGGATCGCAGTTGGCATGTTGATGATAGACACTAACAATCTGATATGTCCAATTGTTCATAGCAATAGCACTGAGCGCCTGTACAGGTTCACCCTCACAATCCATAAAAATGATGATAGAAGCCTAAAACGGAAATTTACACATCTAAGGAAACGTTCTATAACATATTACAAAATGAAGAATTACATCGATGCTTTTCACGACAAAATACACAAATGATATGATGGCAACGAAGAAGTAAAATGTATCTAATAAGACCACGTCTACGACACTCAAAGCACATAAGCGAATTGTCATAGGGTAGAGTTAGGAAAGGACTAGTAATTCTCCTTCTTTGATTTGCGTTTTGATGCAGCATTCTTCTCCGACTTGCGCTTCGTACCACTGCTGTTAAGGATTTGATCAATTATGTCGTCCACGTTGGGTGGTTTCGGAATATATAGGATGGATTCCATATGCATGGAGAGAGAGGCTATTTTATTATCCTTGTGTCGACCATAATATAGCCCATTCACTTTGAAAAGGATATCCCAAGTACCTTCTCCGAGCTCATCACATCTGATGGGTATTGAATGATCTCCATCCTTCTTATAGTAAGTACACCAATGTGATACCGGTAGGCAAATGTGATTACCATCCCAAATCTTTCTATAGGGAGTATCCTTGTCATCTCTCGCCTTCCACTCTTGAGCAAGAGGAGTAGGAATGTCCATATTTAATGTCACGTACTCCTCAATAATATCAAGTTGGTGGCGAATGTACGGACTCACGGGGATCAGTATGTAGTCCCCATACTGATTGTGCATTATCTTGACATCCGTGGAAGGGAGCATTCCCGTTTGGAGTACTACGCTATGATCATCATAACGCAAGGCTTGTTTAAATTTACGCTGTAGCGGTGTAGGATTATGTACCTTGGATGTTTCTTCCACTGGCCTCAGTTGTAGATGATCTGACCGTAGCGAACCTTGTAACGTTTGACCGCCATTTTGTCCTACTAGTGCAGCAGATGGAGTAGATGCCTGACAATGAAAAAAGATTGTATTAAGTTTACGTTCAAGGGAGGAGAGGGAGGGAAGTAGCGACTTACCATTTTAGTTGGATAATAGAACAGGGAACTAGAGAGAGAGAAAATGTGCGTCCGTCACTCGTGTGATTCAACGATGGAATGATTCTCACTGTGGAAGGCTCGCTATTTATAAAGAAATGCTTGATTCTCATTGGATGATGATCCTCATTGGACAATAACATCAAGCTGATTCCAAATCTGGCCTCCGTTTACCCATCCGAGCCTTCGTTTTGGTGCTACAGCCCAAAACGTCCCAAATTCTAACTCTGTCGTTTTTCGCCAATGTCCCAAAATCTTAAATGGCGTCTCACATCTAAACGAAGACAGATAGGAACAAGCCGATTCTTTCACTGAATTTGTCTCACTCTTAGCTTTCAAACGAGCTATCGCACGACAAAATCCGTCCACTAGAAGCCAAAATCGAAGCAAGCTGTCCAGAGGGGGGGGACGTCAGCGAAAATTTTTCTCTCCGATTGACTTGAAACTCACCATACCGATGCAGAATTTCACGCTGAATCCGAATCTGGCCTCCGTTTTCCCATCCGATGCTTCGTTTTGGCTCTACAGTAGGCAGCGATCGCAAAAATTCTAACTCTGTCGTTTTTTCGAAAAATGTTGAAAATTTTTTCTCTCCGATTGACTTGAAACTCACCATACAGATAGAGAATTTCACGCTGATTCCAAATCTGAAATCCGTTTTCCCATCCGAGCCTTCGTTTTGGTGCTACAGCCCAAAACGTCCCAAATTCTAACTCTGTCGTTTTTCGCCAATGTCCCAAAATCTTAAATGGCGTCTCACATCTAAATGAAGACAGATAGGAACAAGCCGATTCTTTCACTGAATTTGTCTCACTCTTAGCTTTCAAACGAGCTATCGCACGACAAAATCCGTCCACTGGAAGCCAAAATCGAAGCAAGCTGTCCAGAGGGGGGGGACGTCAGCGAAAATTTTTTTCTCTCCGATTGACTTGAAACTCACCATACCGATGCAGAATTTCACGCTGAATCCGAATCTGGCCTCCGTTTTCCCATCCGATGCTTCGTTTGGGCGCTACACACCAAAACGTCCCAAATTTTAACTCTGTTAAAATTTTGAAGAAAAATTTTTTCTCGCCGATTGAGCTGGAAATCACACCACAGATGCAGAATTTTACGCTGAATCCGAATCTGGCAGCCATTTCACCATCCACGACAACCTAGACGGTCGCCCACGTCAACCTGGACGGTCGCCCACGTCAACCTAGACGGTCGCCCACGTCAACCTGGCGGTCGGACCAACTCACCCGAGTCTCACACTCTGTCGTTGCAGAGGGGGGGGGAGTCAGCGAACATGTTGTGAACGGGAACCCACCTGGCCGGCACACCACGACAGACCACAACCTCTGTCGTTCCAGAGGGGGGGGGCTCAGACCCGAAGCACCACGGCGGCCGACCACGACACTCTGCCGTTCCAGAGGGGGGGCGCCGGTCGAGTGTTTGTCACTTGCTTACTACTTTAATGGTCAATTACATATCATTCGATACTGGATAATTATATTGAAAGATTATTGTTACACTTGCAAAATACTGGCGATGCCCACTTCAAAAGGTCGATCAACCTAAGCTTATCTTCTTATTGTTATCAAAGACTTGTTATATCTGTGTTAATCATTATGACAGCATAAACCTACTTTCTTGTTATGGGAGCTCAAATGGCGCTGACACATATAAAGCCCCTGAATATTCGAACTTGAAGACACATGGAGAAGGATTTTTGTCCGGAAAATAAAAGAAGAGATTTGCAATTAGCAAGTTAGTGAAATTTCGACGGGCATTCGTTAAATATCACTTTTAAAAACACTACTGTCAAATCGCCTAAGTTAGTAGGCTTAAAATCATTAATAAATGCTGCTTTTTCATAATTAAATATTGAGTTGCATCCTCAGTTGAAAAATGGGAACAGACCTGAATAGCTGCTATTTCATCTAAATTCAGGAATCATCAGCAGGCCTAGCTCACATCACCCAACATCGATTTACCCGGGGATGGATGCAGCTTTAAATATGGAGTTGTGGCGATGTTGAGAAATTCAGCAGGATTTTTGTTGGGAAATTAAATAAACGTTAATATGAATTTAATTTTTAGTTGCCATCGGTCGGGATTCAATCATTTTGAAAGAAGCAAAAATAAGCAATTTTCTGCGACCGTGTTGTAATTTTATTCTCAATATTTCGGCTTAGCCTTTATCAAGGGATGTAGAAAAGGAAATTATACAGAATGTCATTAAGAAAAATTTAAACTAACCTATCTATGAAATACAAATTGGGACATGCTAACACAGAGTTTTAGCAAAAATATCATGGATTACAAAAGGATAAAAATATCTATAAAGGGAAGAAAGCTAAAAGTTAGACAGAATTAATATGATTGAGTAGCATTTCAGTAGGCCTTGCTTTTATCTCCTTCTTTTCGACCCTTCTTCTTTGAGCCATGCACTGCAAGTTTCGATGTAATATTGACCATGTGATGGACTTGTGTGTGATTGGGGAGCTGTGTGTGATGAGATGTTTATAAACTTCAGATTCAGGGCCTTTTAGGTGTTCATTAATTCTTGATCTCATTGTTCTCGAGGTTTCCCCAACATATAGTTTGTCGCATTCGTTGTTGTTACATTGTCTTTACACAGTTTTTACATTCTTTACATTGTCTTTACATTCTTTTTTTTATAGTTTTATTGTTTTTACAGTCTTTACATTGTGTTGTTTCACAGTCTTTGGTGTTGCATTCTCCATTAGTTATTCCATTCTTGCATACATTACACTGTTCATAATAACACTTGTTTTGGTTCTTCTTAAGCAGACGCTTCAATGGAGGGTCGGTGAATACTGGCCGCACATGATCAGAGAGATGTGTTCTTCTGACAAGTTCGTTAATCTTGCGTTTGAATTTGCTGTTTATGAAAGGCAAGGCTATGTTTCGCGGTTGTTGTTTATCTTTATTAGATTTATTTCTCCGATGTTTATTATTCAGACAAAATGTCAACGAATCGTTAATCATTCGCAATGGGTATCCATTATTCACAAACTTTTGTTTTATAGCCGTTAATCCAATTGATTGTTCTTGTTTGTTTGATGAGTTATGGATTGCTCTTCTGAATTCGTTGGTGATCACATTCCTTTTCAACGACATTGGTACATGTGAAGACCAAGGTAAAATGTGTCCTGAATGACATATCTTGGAAAATAAAGAAGTCGAAAACGTTTTATTTACTGTACAAAAGTTGATAGTCAAGTCTAAAAATGGTAAGCAGTTATTATTGGGTAATTCTAATGTAAACTGGATAAAAGGATTTTTATAAAAGGATTAACGGCTATAAAACAAAAGTTTGTGAATAATGGATACCCATTGCGAATGATTAACGATTCGTTGACATTTTGTCTGAATAATAAACATCAGAGAAATAAATCTAATAAAGATAAACAACAACCGCGAAACATAGCCTTGCCTTTCATAAACAGCAAATTCAAACGCAAGATTAACGAACTTGTCAGAAGAACACATCTCTCTGATCATGTGCGGCCAGTATTCACCGACCCTCCATTGAAGCGTCTGCTTAAGAAGAACCAAAACAAGTGTTATTATAAACAATGTAATGTATGCGAGAATGGAATAACTAATGGAGAATGCAACACCAAAGACTGTGTATACCTAATACAATGTAACAACAACGAATGCGACAAACTATATGTTGGGGAAACCTCGAGAACAATGAGATCAAGAATTAATGAACATCTAAAAGGCCCTGAATCTGACGTTTATAAACATCTCATCACACACAGCTCCCCAATCACACACAAGTCCATCACATGGTCATTATTACATCGAAACTTGCAGTGCATGGCTCAGAGAAGAAGGATCGAAAAGAAGGAGATCAAAGCAAGGCCTACTGAAATGCTACTCAATCATATTAATTCTGTCTAACTTTTAGCTTTCTTTCCTTTATAGATATTTTTATCCTTTTGTAATCCATGATATTTTTGCTAAAACTCTGTGTTAGCATGTCCCAATGTCCATGCTCTACTAAGGTTCTAGGTTGTATTTCATAGATAGGTTAGTTTAAATTTTCTTAATGACATTCTGTATAATTTCCTTTTCTGCATCCCTTGATAAAGGCTAAGCCGAAATATTGGGAATAAAATTACAACACGGTCGCAGAAAATTGCTAGTTTTGCTTCTTTCAAAAAAAACGTTAATATGTTCAAAGACGATAGAATTCTACTACTCCCATTTGCTTCTCAGATGTTTTGTGAGGACATTGACAAAGACGTTTGATTTCAGGAGTAAATTCGATTTCGCCGTCACAGCCTACATGTTGGAGTTGTATAATGACAATCTCATCGATTTGCTGCAGAAAAAAGGAAAGGAGGTAAGGTTTGACCACTTCTTCATTATTCTTGATCTCTGAACATCAAAACTGGGATTTCAGGAGCGCTTGGACATCAAGAAAGATAACAAAGGCATGGTGATGATTGCTGGTGCTGTTGTGAAAAAGGCTAAAGATAACAAGGAGTTGTATTCCATTTTTGAATCCGGGTCAGAAAATCGCCATGTCGCCTCTACGAGTGAGTACAAACTTAATAAATGGCGAAAATTGCGGTTATATTCCACAGTGCAAGTTTCTATGATTATTGCTTTCCGAGAGGAGTGCAATAAGCAGTCGTTGTTTGTCTCCGTGCATACATTGTAGACCCTATCACTTTATTTGATCTGTAAAGAAGATTATTTGCATTTACAGATTATTCTATTTGTAATTCTTTGCATTTTCGTCAGTGCATTTAAACGGTGGTTCTTGCATTGACAATCTGTGTATTGAATGCATTGAGATGTCATTGCAGTTCCTCGCACTAGTGCAGGAACTCAACATCATGCAGGAAATATAATACCGCATAGCTCATCGTGCTTCCACCTGTCATTGAACTCACTGTCTATGTTAGTTCCTGCACTAGACGCTTCGTCCAAGCTTGGATGTACTCCAAGCTATGCGGTAATAAACATTTGCAGCATGCTATGTCTATCTACCCCATGTATTATTGCCGTGCAGTAAAACTAATTGATGTATTCCAATTTCTATTGAATTATGCATAGAATCAAATTGATTGCACTAGTGCAATCAATTTATATAACAACTATCAACAACAAAAGTACATATCAAGATTATACACTGCAGATAAAGTCAAACAAAGATAGAAACCGTTGCTCCGTTCTTTTGAATGATGCAAGTTGATTTTTCACCAATGGCTGTCGCTGATTGAGTGCTGTTTGCTAATTTCACAGTAGCATCAACTCCTTCATTTGTCACACAGATCTTCTGAGAGGTGGAAGAAGCTGAACTCAATTGGCAGAAGTTTATCGCATCGCTCATTTTTTGCTGTTTTTTGGCATTTAAGTCCAAATAGTCAAGCTCGCTTTTTGACAAATGTCCTGTCTTCTTAGTCACTACATCTTGCCCAAATCCTTCGTCGCACAAAACTGTTCGCGTTGTTCGTTTTAAACTATGGTTAGTGAAAAAACCTTCAATTCCCGCTCTATCAAAGAGATTTTTGACCACCTTTGACAAACTGTTCACACCCATTGGAGATCGTTTGTACCATATCTTTGTTTTGGGTTCTTGAATCGGTGTCAAGTAAAATGCATCAACATTTTCTGGGCGATGACTCATGTATTTGTCGTATAACGCAACAATACAGCGTTCTCTATTGATCATATTGTCATACGCTCTTGATTCCCTTGGTTCAGCGCGACGATCATGCAAACCACCTTTGCTTGTTTTGGAAATGTCTTCGCAGTACTCAAGATAATAACGTTGCCCTTCTCGATCAAAATGCTTTTCGATGCTGCTTATCGTCATTCTTCTATGCTCATCTCTACTACGCAAGGCAAAGTTCTTGCCATTTAAAAATAACAATGTTTCAACCAGTTTTGTAGGAGAATCATCGCCTAATAGATTTTGTTTCCAAAGTTCGTCCTCCATCTCCTCACTTATAGATGCTGCTCTACGTGTCTTGCGATCGATGCCTTCATCGCGACTAACTTTCATAGCCAGATCCAAATTGTTGCGCGTCTTTTGAAATTCCGAGTCTTTGTATATGGACCATCCTTCAGCATGCACTCTGTTATAATAATACTGAATCATTGAAATGAGCAGCTTCAATGTTCCGCTTTTGTATTTGCCTCCATTTACCGTTCTAACTTCAAGAATGAAGTAACTCAACATCAAATTCAATTCATCCTTTGTCATTTCTTCTGGTGTTTTAAATACATACAAACCTTTAACAATTCCTTGACTGTTCCTATGCTTTAACCAAGATCTCAACAGGTTCATTGCCCAGGCTTCTTTCTCCATTGTTGACTTTGGTATATTTAATGTTTTTAGCTCTTCGATCTCCTCCTCGGTGAAAATGGTTAAAAAACGACTTGCAGTGCTAGTTTGAGGACACAAATCTTCTACTGACATGCTTACTCAGGGATGCTCAATAATGGAATGAATATTTCAGTAGCAACAACATAAAGGCAATTCGAATTTTAAAAATAATCAAACCGTGGATTATAGCATGGATAAATGTTATGTTATCTACGTTTTACCATTACTGTTAAAATTCAAGTAGCTATCTATCACCTGATACTTTTTGGCGTATACATGGATTTTTTAATTGTAGATTTCTACTATCAAGATAGCCATGGACGTCCATGAGATAGCCATGACATAGCCTGCTGCAAATAATATTACTACATGAGTTGCCTTGCTTATACATAATTTTTGAACTCATGGATATCTTAAAGCACTCGACGCTTCGCGTCTCGTGCATTCAAAGACATCCATTCGTTCAAAAATAGTATAAGCACGGCAACCCATGTAGTAATGTATACATCTTAAATGCCAGGGTCGTAGGGAGAGGCATAGACCTCTAAATTTCTCTGGACAGATAGAAGTCTATGGGTGAGGGCTATTTCAATCTAACGAGTTTGAATGCTATGATGAAGCAATCTCATGCACGCATAGAAGTAGATAAAAGTATGGTATTGTTAATTTCTATGCATGCACGAGTTCCATAGAGAATTTTATTTGACGACGTGCTATAATGATCAAGGACAGATTGTGATTGACATGTCTATGATTATCAAGAGTATTTGAATAGAAATTTAGATTGACCAATATTATAAATATCTATTCTCAGACCTGATACATACTAAACCAGTCAAAACTCGCCCATAATGTTCATAGATTACCCTCCTTCCAGTGCATTGGAGTAAATATTCTTTCCCGCGCGGGCAGTAATCTGCTTTACAGGTCAAATAAAGGGATAGGATATCTACATCGATATCTATATCGATGTTTGATTTGGGATGCCACAGTGGTAGACACTTTCTGTCAGTCTAACACCAACAGCACGTGTCTTACCCCGGGATCTGCTGCAGCAACAGCTGAGGGAAACAAGCGCCAAAAATACGCGTCCCTATCTAATGATTATCTTTTCGAGCCTCTTGGTTTTGAGACGTCGGGGGCCTGGGGTCCAAATTCAACCCGCGTCATAGGGGATATTGGAAATTGCCTGATGATATCCACTGGCGATCAGTGTCAGAAGGCGTGGTTGGCGCAACTAATATCTCTCGCCATTGTTCGAGGTAACGTAATGGCCATAACAACTTCCGTGAAGCGTACCTCTTTAGGCCTATTTTTTGAAAATTTTTCTAATTAATTTACCAAATTTTTACTCCTTTTTTTACCTCGTGATAACTTTTGTTTCATTTTATTATTTCTTGGTTCATGATGTTATTCTGTTTTTGTAAATGAATTAAATCCGGATATCTACAAGTAAATTATGCTCCCGGAGCGTAATGTCCTGGATATCTGCATCTTGCACTCCTTCATTGGAATACATCAGCACATAGATAGCTTTCCATCCTCTAAAGCGGCAAATTCTACATAGAAATCTCAAGAAATACCGCTGATATCTACAATTCCATAACAAATAGAGGTGGATTTTTGACAGCTATATAATTCTCGATCAACATATGATAGCCTCGCCCTTCGGGCTCGTGCATAGACATGTTGATCTCGAGAAATGCAATAAAGATGGATAGTTTGCAGTTGTTTCATAAATAACTATTTTCCACGGTTGGGTATGGAATTTTTCAAAAGTAGCCGCCCTCGAATTGTGGCCCTAACCAAGAATGACAGTTTTCATTAGTAACCGCGGCTACTACACGAGGAAATGCAGGATGCATTAATGCAACAATTACCGCATGTTGGATTTTCTACATGAAATTAGATTGTAATTATCAATTTAATACCTGCAGTGTCACTGAGACAAAAAGAAGGGGTTCAAAACCTGTTTTTAAAAATGGTTTTATAATCGTGTTCTGTAAATTGTTGAAAACCTGTTTTTAGACCCTGATTTAGATACCAACAGTTGATGAACATGATGCACAATTGTTAATGGGGGTCTTGATTGTCCTACTATCCATGACTTGCTGGATAAGCTAATGCAAATGCTTAGAATACTACTAAGAAGCACGGTCGACACCAGCTAATGTCAGTAGTATGATATAAACATACGACGCAGTAAACTTACGAATGGCATGTTATCGTTGCTAGATCGCTCTGCTTCACACATTAATACATCTTTTGAGATTTTCGAGTCATTTAATATGTTTTCAATTGATGGGATGCAATGCATTTGATTGCATGAATAAACAATTATAATGAAATGAATTTATAATGTGATTCTACATGCATTTAGAACTTCGATTACAGTCCCATTACATAATTGATGAATCGACTACTCATGAAAGTTATTCAGAAAAAACGTCTCTCAGATAAAGGTTGAACTCAGTGAATCATTCTTATATTTAATGGTTGAGGAAGAGCCAAGGTTTTAACGATGTTGTAATTTAATCAAGTTCTAATAATAATATGATACTTAATTAAATTACAACATCGTTAAAACCTTGGCTCTTCCTCAATCATTAAATACAAAAATAAATGACTGACCAAGACATCTTCAATCATCAGTGAATCATAAACGCCTCTATAGGTAATCAATAAATGTAGACTTGGAGATGGAAGGTGCATTGAATTTATTATTTACTCATTCATTTGAATTTAGTTTTAATGGTCTTGAGGCTTCAACTTAACGAAATTTTGCTTTCGCTGTGTCCGTCCTACCAGGAATTCGTTTAGTGATCTATGAATGAGTGAATTGACGTTTATTGAGAAATCTCGCACCTCCAACGGGAATCGGGGAGGTGGACATACAGAAGAAAAAACATTTAAAAACAGCAGTTTAAGTCAATTTACACAAGGTATCAATTCGTCACTACCGGTAAATGAAGCTAGTTTGGAGTTCAAAGATGACGTGATTGCTTGCATGAGTTCACCGATTCACCAAATAAAAGTGCACACGAGTTGATGAAGGAATTCAGTCTGGCAAGTGCTTGTGCAGGATATGCTGAGTATCCAAAAGAGATTGACGGAAATGTCCGACGATCTGAAATGTCTAAAATTGAACATCTGTCCCATCTCCTGCGTCCATCCATGTACGAGTACGAGAAAATCAGCAATTGAGTATGAGTAAACACTAAATAACTAAATTAGAAATTTCCTTTTTTCCTTCGGAGAAGTTATAGTCCTTCTGACCGGTTGGCTGTGGTGAAATGGTTGGGATATCAAATATTGCCTCCCTTTCACACACTTTTTCTGTCTGTTTCTGTTTGAAGACTATAATTTTCAAAAATGGTTCCAATGTCTTCTGCAAATGATTCAATTCTATAGGGATATCCTAAATCCCTAGCTAGCTACAATAAATTTAGAAACTGCTTTCACAATTTATTAGAGCTCTTTAAAGAAGAGAAATTTGAGCCTTATTCTCAGAATCCTATAACAATTGAAACCTAATTCAGAGAAAAATAAAACCAAACAATGGTCTCATCATGTGTGCAATGTGGTCCAGTGGGAGTGCTTGTTTGCCTAAGTATAGCTAGAGGTATAAAAGTCGTCATTGAAGTCGGCCAGATTGGGGCAGGGGAGGAAAGGCATCCGACTAAACAGACACAAACGTTCCAGAAATGTCTGAAGTCGTCATATGGGAAGTAGTCCCGTTAAGAAGAATGCCGACGCGAATTCAATGCATCATTAAGTCAATATTCATATTTTCATTACTGTATTCTTATAAATGAAATGTATTTGTTCAGCAAAATGATTGTTGTCGGCAAAAAATATTGAACCCTCGTGTATCACTTATCAATATCATGATTGAACACACTCATCATGACAAATGGAAGTGAAGACATGAAAATCATGAAAAATCTGGCTCTGGACTTAGAAAATTTTCACTTAATCAAGAAGGACTTTACAAAATTTTCAGAGAACCAAAAACTTCTAATAAATCTCCATTAAAAATGCATGTTGAATTTGCCTCGCATTACCGACAACAAATTGGATCCGCGAGCGGGCGTCGAACAACAAAAGACGACGTAAGAGCGGATTTCCGTATTCTTCGTTTCCGTCGGAAGCTCCGCGATCCGCGGACCCCCTTCCGTCGGGTTGTTTAAGTCCGCTTTGATTGATGGGGGTGTGAACAAGAGCTTTATACTGGTACTCATTTTGACGTGACATGAGACACCAAAGAAATACAGGTACTTTTACTGACGCAATCAGAAAGGACACCAATGCATGAAAAATACACTACAGACACAGACATTAACAGTCAACAACATCAATGTAGACTAAATCACAACTACAGACAACAGACATTAAAACTCATAAACAAACAATGTGAACATCAACAAACCGGGCCTTTTGGCAGACGCGCAAACACATAATGCCCACGGCGGCCGAACTATTCTGTATTTCTTTTTTTGTTGTTTCGCTCCCCCCAGAGCTTGTAATAGTGGTCGCGCTTACTGTTCTTCGAAAGATCGAACAGATCGAATAATACCGTTTTGTAATAGTGGTATAGAGGACAGGCTTGACGTGGGAGCGGTATTTCCCATTGGAATCCTGTTATATTAGATGTATAAGGGACGAAGAAATCTGACGTGGGGCCAGCCTGATAGAGGCACTTGGTGTTGGGATTAGGAAGGAATGGAAGTGCCACATTATCATTTTTGGCAGTCTGATAGAGGCAATTCTGTTGCTTCAGATATTTGAATGATTTTTATGATTTGACATTTTCTAAACAGAGTTATGAAATTAATATTAAATGTGTCAAATTATTATTTTAATATCTTCTTACATTTATGATCAAATTAAAAAAATTAGCACTGACAAAAGCGAAATTAATATGTGAAATCACTAGTTTTCTTAATGTCATTTTCAATCAATGAAAATAGCACAAATTAAAAAAAATTTGAAATTCTTCTGAAAATACCCGAGAGCCCAATAATTTGATGGTAAATGAAAAATTCACATTTCCTCATTTTGTAAATGATTGATTCATGGCAAAAAATATATATTGAGTAAGCGCAAATAGAACTATGATTCTAGTTGAAGATCTATATGGCTTTGATTCATTTTTTTAATGCTAGACCATAAAGGATAATATGGACAAATCTGTTGGAATCATTCGAAGATCGTAGAATAACTTTGGGAATCTGTGAAAGATATCCGAGAAAGATTTATATCAAAAATGTCTACATACATGTATTCTGTTTTCTGTTCGAGCTTCCTTTGATTAAGAAAGAAGATATCCGTAAGTATAGCAAAATACAAAATGTATGCAATTTGTAATATAGCTAATATCAACAATTCAACTTTCACCTAAAAGATGATTAAGGTTCAAAATTAATAATTAAAGAAAAAAAAATGAGTCGCTGCGTAACTTTGATTGAGTAAGTGGCATGCAATACTTTTTCGAAAAATGCAATTTAGGAAGTATACATGAATACAAGGAATGAAGGTAATCACTGGAAATAAATGTTACCCCACATATTAAGGGATAAGGAGACGGCGCTAATGAAGTTCATTTCGGCAGCATGAGCAACTCCAGTTCTCACTGCTGAATGCACTATGAATGATGCGGTTGGCACGATTACTGACAAGTCGCAAAATCCTCGTTTGCTTTTCCTGCAGACCTGCAAAAAGTGGACATCAATGCTCTATAATAGAACAAATACATGCAACAAAGACTTTATAAAGTTTTCTTGGGAAACGAGTGGTTTGAACCGTCGAAGAATATGGAGCCTTTGACTGCACTTTCGGCAAACATAATCTATATGTGTTTTCCAACTTAATTCGTCGTTGAGAAAATGCTAGTGCACATACTAATACACTGTTTGAGCTGAATCTCAGCATCCTACAATTGTAGCAGGTACAAAATGTTTTTTCAATATCAATTTTTGTGCCAAAATGTTGTCAATTGGCTGCGATCACAACCCATTTTTCACATACCGTGTAGTTAGATTCGACTTCATCATTTTACATACCTTATTTTCTCGAATATAACCCGCAGGTTTCATGATTTTTTTGCGAATCTTCTGCGGGTTCTATTCGAGGGCGGGTTGTATGCATTAAGTTTTATATTTGTTAATTGCAAGTCTTAACTTTGTCCTCAAATTTTCGCGATGAGGTCTTTGGTTCCTAACTCAACCAGCAAGACTGTGAGGCAAATCCTGACGGTGGTGAATCAAAATACTGCAATCCAACCAATAGATTCGCAGAGTCTCCCTTGTTAGTTATGATCTTAGTCTTGTTAGTTTTATATTCAGAGATTTTTGATTTTATCATGTAAATTGAGTTATTTTCAAGAGGGTAATAAGAGTAATTTTGTATAAATAAGATTTCTCAACTAAAAAGTATTATGTTTTTTCTTATAAAAGTATAACAACGTTAAAATGCGCTTACATGGTGTAGAATCAACAATAATGTATTCGGTTTATCGATCTCCATTTTAACTATGTATCTACCCGTAGCTATTTAGACAAGCATTCATTTAAATACTCAAAATTCATGAGCATCCCACTCCAATGAACGTGAGCTGATAGCAAAACTCGCAAAAACACTTGAATCAAAATGTAGGGCGGGTTCTATTCGAGAAAATACGGTAGACATTTCGACCTTGCTAAGTTGCGTCAATGAACTCTCAATAGCCTAACTGTTGTATCGTCAATATCATAATATCGAGAAAATCGCATGCGCATGCTTTAGGACATTTTTAGTCGTAAAATAATAAATTATTGATCTCACTTGCGTGGCTGCGAAGAAATACTTTTTGCATGTTATTCAATCATTAAAGGTTTGATCACAGAATTAGATTGTTTAATCGCATCACTTTGGAATTAGATTGTTTAATCGCATCACTTTGCTAGAAGTGCAGACTGATTCAAACAGATGGCACATGCAGGAACTTAATAAGTGGGCAAAAAGAAATTTTTAGTACCTTACAGAGATAGGAAAAATAGTCGTGCGTCGCTTGCCGATTGCTCTGAATTCCTTCAAAATACTCCGATCGCCACGATTCCTTCAGATTCGAAAAATTCAGATCATTGTGCAAAAGTTTTCTCGATGATGTTGGGTCCTCCGATCATTTTAAAAAAAGTTAGCAGGCGCATGAAAAAACGTTCACAAACTTCTCTGTAGAACTTGACATCGTCTGTGTCTCTTTGCTGTGTGATCCGGTTGATAACAGTCACTGAAACTTTGCACAATTTGGCGTGTTTAATGTTGAATTGGCTGCTCATTGTTCGATTGCTATGGTATTTAGTCAGGAGATTGTGCCATTTCAATAACGTTACATGTTCCAATGCTTCCCTTCTAGTCAAACGGAAGAAGAGTAGACCTGTCTAATTCTATGGGTTTGATTAATATCTGCTGACAAATTGCATGATGCGTGCTTGTATGCTGAAATCAATCGATCCATTCTTGATGATGCATCTCCGGGCCCCCAGTATGTGTTGGTGTTAAAAAGCGAAACAGTGACATTCAAAACAGTATAGGAAAAAGAGCTCGTCGTCTTCTTTATGACAGAGCCTTCAATTCCTGAGATAATACCATAAATGCACCACAATGTCGGCTGCAGAACAAGGATGCAATCAGGGAAAGGATTATTCCGAAATGTTGAGCAAAATCCTTATCACCTCACAGACCACCCGCCTTATACCCTACCCAAAGCTAATGCCTGCTCGGTAACGTTCGTAGGAGCTGAAAAGTGAGCGAGATCGTGTATTCACTCTGTTTTCTGTCGAAAACTGTCAATTTTTTCTTGAAATATTTCTGATTGTCAAACAAAAATTCACAGAGAAAAATTGCCTTGTCTGCGTGTTTAGTTGTAGAGATGACTTTCCTCAGTACTGATGGTCAAAGTCAGAACTAATCTCCAGGGGCAAGAAGATCATTTTTCCATTGAACGCAAAGAAAATCCAGGTCTGAAGATTGCAGACTGAAGCACGCATTTCCTACCAGTATCATGTGTATGCCAATGTAATAATATCATGCTTCTGATCGGCGATGTATCTGAAAATGTGGTTCAATGCAGATAAAGTAGGTTTGTCGACAGGAGTCGGCCAAATTCCCTTTGACAAATCTGAATGTGCTTCTTCATGGATAAATGCTCATGAACATGATAGGAAATCACCTGAAGACTTTGCATGTCAAAAATTATGACTCTAGACTTAGTACTTTTCAGTTGATAAGAGAAAACATAGAACTTTCATTTTTGCCAAACTGCAATCTGCGTCCCATTGTTTTTCTTTGATCGTGCTTGACAAGAGGAGGAACTCACAAGAATTCGGGAGACGCGCGGCTTCTTAGCATGCATGAGGTGCACATCATTCTGTGAAAGTCTCATTGTCGGCCTCGTTCCCTGCAGAAACTCGCTGTGGCTGCCGGACTGTGAGGTGTACATCATTCTGTGAAAGTCTTGTTTTCGGCCTCGTTACCTGCGGAAACTCGCTCTGGCTGCCGGACTACTTGGTCGACTACAAAAGCCAGAGATAGACAGATATCTATGTCAATTTCTACCGCTTGCTACTTTTGTATACAATGATTGGGATACGATTGTGTCCGTTGTAGACTAATCCACGCGCGAATCTGTCTCTGCAAAAATTGCATTTATCTGACCTGGGGCCAATTTTACTAAACTACAGTTTCTGTAAATTGTAAATCTGTAGGATACAACTGTAAAAATTTCATTTTATCAATCGCAGCTCCTGTTTCTGTAATCTGTAAGCTGTAAAAGAAGCCTGCAATCTGTAAATCTGTAAACAGAATTCGGTGATTTCTGTTTTATCAAACAAATTACACTGTGACGTTGTGCCAGTCTGTAGCCTTTAAGTGACAGCCCTTCGAAGGAGGTTAGATCTGTGAAATGGACGGTTTTGATCCGGTTATCGACATGCAAGGGTTAAATAGAGGTCGGCGTAAAACACGTATCTTTCATGATCGTCGTCTTTTCAAGAAAGATGATGACTGGAAGCAGCGGTTTCGATTGCAACCAGCTACATTTGAGTTTCTCCTAAAACGTCTCAAAAAGTATTTGGAGCCATCAACTGAACGGAGTGAAGCGATTAGTGCTCGCCAGCAACTTCTTTGTGTGATAAGATATTTCACCACCAACTCAGTCTATCATGTTTTGAGAGATGCACATGGTCCGTCGGAAGCGAGTATGTGCCAAATGGTTAAACGAGTTGTTGACGCTATCGTCCTTGAGCTGTTTGAAGAAACAGTGAAATGGCCGTCAAATAACCCACAAACTTTATCGATTGATTTTTTTCAAGCTGGAGGCATGCCATGTGTATGCGGTGTGGTGGATGGCACACTTATTCCAATTACAGCGACCAGTATATTTGAACATCAGTATGTTGATAGACATAAGAAAGGCCATTCACTTAATGTAATGGCTGTTTGCGGGCCTCATTACGAAGTATTTTACCTCAGTGCCCGCTGGCCTGGATCTGTCAATGATGCAAGAGTAATGAGGCGATCGTCCTTATTTCATACCTTCGAAAGCAATGGTTGGAGGCCATTTCCTGGAGCCGTTATTCTTGGGGATTCAATTTACCCTTGTAATGATTGGCTTATGCCGCCTCTCCAAGGCCATGTAGTTGGTGCTCAAGATTCATTCAATGATGCGCATATATCTACTCGCTCAATTGTCGAGAGAACTTTCGGTATAATGAAGAACCGGTTTCCAATTTTACGCAATATCCGGCTAAAAGGAACAAAAAATGCATGTGAGTTAATCAAAGCGGTTGTTATATTACACAATCTTTGCCTCGAGGTGGAGCGAGAAGATTATGTTGAAACTGAAGAAGATATTCAAAGTGATGACAGTATTTCACTGAGCCAAGTCAATAATGAATCAACATCGGAAGCTGATAGTGATAGTGAAAATGAGGTGGAAAACTTAGACTGGATACAACAATTAATTGCTTTTTTTGAATAAATTGTCTTTGTTGAATAAAAGTTATATTTACGGGTTTACTACTCATTTGGGTATTTCTGTGTTTTCTTTTACTCATTTTATAACAATATACTGCCTGGCAATATAACAATAAAAGGAAGTTTTTCACAAATCGGTAAACGATATGGCTATAATCAACAATCTCCCGTTTGCTGCCGTAAATTAAATTATATTTACGATTTGGCTTTCATCTTCAAATATTTTAAGCCTCCCGAAAATAAGGCCATCATAAGATCTTTCCATTATTATAAAGCCGAGATAGTACCTATAGAGAATTACTCAGCTCAAATTTAAAAAAGACAAGTCGATTTTCAAAACAATTTATTACGGTAGTTGAAAGAAACCATTTGTTACTACTATACCCTTCAGTCACTATCAGAAAAGTCGATTGTAAGGTTACGCTGGCGACATCCTCCATCGCATCGACTTCCGCCGATGAAGGTCCGCAAACCGACTCATTGGATGGAATGGCTACGACGACTAGCGAGTCTTTACAATAAAAGCAAGCAGCAAGTCATCTATCTCACTGAGCTTCGCACATGCTTCGCTGCCAGCTCCGGATCTCATGGCTCTCTTGTCGATTTTGCGCATTGTTGAACGACGCAGATTCTGGAACTCTTGGTCCCAAAGTTGATCCAAGGAGCCCGCAAATCCGTTGGCTTGTAATAAAAGATGGATTTCTTTCCAAACATAGTCTTTCTTCTTCTTACCGTCACTAGCAGATTGAAATTTCCGCTGCAAATCGGCTTTGTGCTTATTTAATTCCGTCAGGAATAAAGTCTTTTGTGGGACAGTTGACATAATAATCACACTGACAGCTGGACAAGAAACAAAGCAACAAGCTCGCCGAGCTTCTTATAGCTTCTATACATGTCACGTGAAGATCATAGTTTACAGTGCCTCGTCACAGAATACAGCTTACAGTTTGACAATTTTTTTTTGACAAAATGCATTCTTACAGATCTGTAAACTGCAACTGTAACTCTGTGACTGTAAAACTGTAAATTACTGAAGTCACGGTCCAGACCAGATGAAAGCATTAAGGTCGTCGAGACTGGGGTCGAAATGCTCACAAGTTTTATCTCAGTGTCTCAGTCGGTTATTCCTAACCAGTAGCGAACTAAAAATAGTTCCCAAAATTTTCCAAAGTAGTTTTGAAAGTTTCTATTTGCTTTTATTTCAATAAAATACAAAAAGCTACATACAACGGGTATTCCACTACTATTGTTGCACACTGACTTTGCATATGCTGTTACAGTGTCGTTTTCACTTCTTCCAACTCATCGTTTTCACTTCTTCCAGATACACCATCAGCAAGTGATGTGACAGCAAATTACTTGCAAACCATCATTTTTCTTTTTGTGACCACATGGATTCTTCTATTGTAAATGAAGGACTGATGCAATGTCAAACATATGTTGCTATGCCGGTCAAACATGTATTACTTCCGACATTGCCAAGCACCTTAGCCGTGCATAGATATCTGGTAACTTCGATATCTGATAGAAGTTTTCTAATGTTATAGCTTGCGTATATAGCCTTTATAAGGCAGTCGCTGTCATTAACCTCAGCTACTGATAAAGATCAATTCTGCTAAGCTCCAATTGACATCTAATTGTGGTCAAAGACATTTATTCGAATAGATTATTGTCTATGACTGTGTTCAAAATATTTGGCATTTCACTATTTTTCTTATGTCTATTTCTATGATCCATTGAACAGTTTTCTCAAATATCCATATCTATTTCAGCAAATTTACATTAGGATGCATGTTTATCAGTACATCAACAGCGCTAATCAGAACAACAACAGCCACTCTTTGTCGACAACTGTCAATTTTATGTCAAACATGGAATTATTCAATATCACTTGATTGTAGTTAATTAAAGGCAATTGTTTTATGGAAACGCCGTTGATTACTAAATGACACCCACAATCTCTTTTTTAACAGTCAGATGTCTATGAGCCTACATGCATGTCGGTGCTATTCAATCTGCAGACATCTGGAAACTGCTCTTTATTGTTAAAACAAGAAATAAATTACCGCAGTTTTATAAATCACTTGCAAGCACGGCTGGCGCATAACAGTGTACAACAATTATGTTACAGAAGTCTCGATTGATCTCGGCATGCGGCCTCAATCAATCACTCGTTCTGTAACCTACAACTACAGCGCAATTACGATTCCGTGGCCGCATCTCATTGTGGATCTTAACTATTCAAATTTCTTTCTGGCTAGTGTCCCTTCCATTTGCAATGAGAATGTGTCATTCGTTTTGATATTCAGTTTAATAGAAGATAGCAGACCAATGTCTGCTGAGGATATAAAAATAGAATCCAAATTGCCATTGTTGTTATTATCAGTCTGACCAGGCCTGTCAGGACTTTGAAAGTTCAATGAGCGTCCAAGGTCATAGTACCTATATAAACGTCTAATCTGACTTCAGTCGGGTACCTACTTCTTGTTACATTTAGACTAAGACATGTCAACAATCTATATTTCATGTTTCTTATTCTATCTTATGGGTAATCCAGTGTCTGGATCAGACGCGGTCTGTCGAGCTTTTGATAACGCTCAACTGCAGAGAGAAGCTCAGGAAATCGCTCAGTTAAAGTCTTTACCATCTCCACGTTTCCCTCTCATTGATAGCCTCAGAGGCACAGATGATACGCGCATAGTCCTCGCTGAAGATTCAGAGAATGCTTGCAAAGCGTCAATAGACTTAATTGTAAATCCTTCACTTGATCCACCTGTCTTCATATCCCGTCGATGCAGAATCGTTGGTTTCATTTGGAACAATAACCTCAATAGGCGAATTAAATGGCAAAGAACCGACTTATGGATGAATATAACGTTCCCTCTGTTGGCTTGTCACGAAGTCTACACTACAGTTATGGTTGAGAGGCAATATTGCAACCATTCGCACACTTGGAAGAAAACGGAATACAAAAAGATATCAACAGACTGTCTTTTGCAATGATTTCTGACAAGTTCTCAGATCGAAGAAGAGTTGAAATACTGTGAGTTTATGCCCAAGAACTTAATTCTTTTTGTCCGTCCATTTCTTTTCTGAATCTCTTTAGCAGTTTTCTCGCTGTAATAGTCATTCCTGATAGCTTGGTCGTTTCATATGGCTTCTGAGATGTCTGCTCAAATTTTGGTAAGTGCGATTTTTTGTATTGTGAAGAAAGAGTGTTTTATAATTGAGTAACTATGAGTCAGTACATGCACAGTACATCATTTGTCCATGTAATTGGAAGGATGAAGGTTAACATGGACATCCTCATGCGTTCATTTCCGTCTACACGTGCAGGACTACGCGCATTTTTCAAAATCCAGACCTTTCATGCTCAGCGATGTATATTACTTTAGCATGACACTTTGATCATTCACGCAGGTAGATAACGTTTGTATCTCCGAAACACCAAATGTATTTTTCTACAAAATTGGCAGCTAGCCGGTTCTTGCACAAATGTAAATAATTGCAAAGAATGATGAGTAACATTCTGTGGTATCAGATCTACAAATCAGGTATTCTGTAAATGGAACTGAAGTGTAAAACTCTTCTCTTGTATAATACCAATCAGGCACGCGATTTCCGCACGACCCGTTTAGAATAAGTTGTCAAAAATGAACATGGTCGCCGGCAAATTTTTATTGAAGGCAGCATGCGACGCAAGCGCTTTCGGTGCTCATGAGTGCAACCACCCTTGTGATGAAGTGAAGTGACAGTTTGGTTGCGCGGTTTCAATGAGAAGTACTCAGTGGACAAAATGAAGATTTCAGTAACTTGCAAACTGCAAATCTTAAATTGACCCTGCAACTTTAAATTGGGAGTTGTGTCGATGTTGAGAAGTGTGAACAAGGCCTGCTGATGATTCCTGATATTGGATGAAATAGCAGCTATTCAGGTCTGTTTCCATTTTTCAACTGAGGATGCAACTTAATATTTAATTATTCCATTTACATTGAGTTTGCACAAAGCAGCAGTTATTAATGATTGTAGGCGCACTAACTTAGGCGTTTTGCCAGTAGTATGTTTAAAGTGATATTTAATGAATGCCCGTCGAAATTTCACTAACTTACTACTTGCAAACTCGCTTTGAATAGACAGAGGAGGGCCACTCTTCAACAATAAACAAGTACTTTATATTTACTACTTTGTACTAAAGTAGTATCACAAGCAGTGAAATGAAAAATGAAGAATTATATAAGTACCTTCATAGACGTTGCCGCTATCAAAGATTCAATAATTACTTTGAGTTGCTCATGATACATTTTGCATTTCAGCAGGTTCAGATTGCCAGAACAACACAGGCATAAGAAGTATGCCTATTTTCATTCCAAGTATTGCTGAGATGTAAAGTGTATCATGACCACTTCGAAATAATTATTAATGGTTGACAGAACCAACGTCAATGAAAGCGATTGGCACTCGCGCGACTAAAAAACTATGCATGTTGACCTCTACTAAAAATTTCCTGATGACCGCGGTCATTTTGGATGCATTGGCAGTTGTGCAAAAAAAGCGTTCGGAATATAAGGTGGTTCCAAAATACCGGCGAGTTTGTAATTTCGATTATCATAGATCCGTTTTGAGCCGGCATGTGTCCTTCTGTCATTGAAGGGAACTCTCAAAACTCTTCGCGGGGCCTCTCATGTGCAATCGCATGCCTGATTCTTGCTGTTGGTTTCCAAAACCAATCTTGTCTTCTTCACAAAGGCAGCCATGTCAAAGATATTTGATACGATGACATGTTTTCTGTAAAAATGTATTTGTAAATAAACAATGAATGTAAAAATAATAAAATTCATGAGAGATGACTATTGCTTTTTTCATCAACATTAAAGATATCTTGGAAATCCTTCTTTAATGATTGCATAAAAAGGTTATTTTCATCTTTTGTATTCACAATGAAATATGCATGGAATTCAGTTGTAGAAATGCAACTTTTAAAAGGTGTTCGAATAGTTCATCGTATGTACTTGGCAGCCGAATTCGTTCTATTCACTTGAATTGGAGAAACATGAGAGCGAAGAAAACGTCTAGAGCCATAATTTTTGACATGGAATGTCTTCTGGTAATTTCCTGTAGTGTGCATTCGGTATTATCATGTTTCTGATTGGCAATGTATGCGAGAATGTGGGCTAAATTGCTAAAAATGCCTGTGTTTGCCGAAATTAGGAGGCTTGCCAAATATGAATGTGTTTAGCTTCATAGAAAGGGGTGCATGCACATGATCGGAAATAACCTGACGACATCCCATACCATGAACATAGACAATTTAATTTTTTTAAATGACTGCAATCTGCATCCCATGTGTTTTTCTTTGATCCTGTCTGACAAGAAGAGGAACTAACTAGAACTTGGCAGACGCGCAGCTTCGTATTAGTCACACGGTGTACATCAGTCTGTGAAAGTCTCACTTTCGGTCTCGTTCCCTGCAGAAAGTCGTGCATATAGCCTTTAGCCAAATTCAATTTGAGGCCCTGTGTTGCAATCGAAGACAGCAGACAATCAATAGATGACTAAGGATGATCGCTGATTTACCTTGAATTTTCATAAAATGAGATACACCATAGAAGTAGATAATAGCACACTAGAATGGAAGTTTGATATCTTGCCTATGTATAATGATGGCACATGGAAAAATCTATGGTCTGCAGATCAGATTCGATCTTAAACATTGTATCATACTCAAACCATTTGCCAAGTTGGTTGTGGAAGTTGTTGACAGCAAATTACAGGATTTCATGAAGAGAATTTTAAGTGAGATGGCTGCATTGTTTTATGTGAAATAGCCTACCATTCCATGGTTTAATATACTGTATCTATTTGTAGCAGTCAATGACAGCTGTTATACAATTTTTTAACGCTGGAATACAAATTAAAATTTGGTTCACAGTCATAATTGAAAGTGGTCGGTGTACTGGTTGTAAGAACATGTCAAGAATTCACAGATAAAATTTATAATTATTGGATAATTTCTCCGTCAATAGGTTAAGAAACCTTGCACTTTTCTGGAATAAACACTTTGAAAGCTTCTTTACCTCCAATCATTCCTCAGATAGATAGAATGTCGCTAGAAATCATCAATTAATCATTGAAGAACTTATGTGATATAGTGTGATGATATTTTGGCAGCAGATATTCGGATGCATGCAGAGATTTCGAAAATTGTTCAAATATAAAGAACAGGGGAACCCTTTGAAGTAAAATGAATACTCGAAGATTTACTGGCCTCTGATTTTAAGATGGAGTATTGTATGTTCTGTAAATCGACATAACAAGTTGCATATATGTCTGATTATACTCTTGATAGATTATAGGACCGATATTTCAAAATGATGAACGTACAGAACGTTTAAAAGGATTCCCTTCTTTGTCATCCTGTCGTCGCAGTATCTTGCAAATTCATTATTGCTTTTGTGTACATGATCTTTGGACAAGGACCAACAATCCAGATCAAGAATTGGCCTGATAAATATAAATGTCAATCAGAAAACATGGAAACCAGCTCGTACAATTTGCATTTTGCCCCAACTAAGTTCCCCCGGTGTGTGCCATAATTTTCATGCAATTTCTTTTTCTAGGACTTTCTATGGTACTGTTAATTTCTATGAGATACGCCCTTTGCAATTCTGCTCGTTTATCACTATTGAAGTTTGAAGTAAGCATGCGTTATTACACATTGTCAAGAGATGATGGTTTGACTATATTTCTTCTGCATAGTGCATGCATTTCGAAAAGTCAAAGGAAGTTATTTATGTCCTGAAAGATAAATAGCATTCGGGGGCAATTAAACAGGCTTCTGAACAGTCGGGCGCTTTCAGTGTTATTTTATCATCCTATTGTCCAGCAAAGTTCACACACAACAATATGTAAATAAAGTCTCAGTGGCATTGTTATTTCCATATTTAGTATTATGATGCAACGACCCTCACCAGTGAACAATGAATGAACATTACATGATATTTGATCGCTGATGTAACTTATTGTAATATGTAGACGGTAAATGCTTAAAATAGAGTGTCTACTCATTTTGAAAGTATTTGGATAGAAGACTTCCTGAATAGATTATTTTCATAGGATTGGCATTTGTGTGTAAAAATAGGAGATGACATTTTCTTATCGCTTTTGGTTGATTGCGCATAATTCCTGAGCTCCATTCACACAATTTTAGATGAACTAATACTCAAAGTCACCAGCTACGATTTAAATGGGCGCGTCTAAATACCACAAATACACCACAAATGCATTTTCCTTGCCACAGACACAGCAGGATTGACACAGAAGCAACAAGTCCTGCCACAAATACAGTCTTAAAGCAGAAGCTACCCTCACGAATTATGAGAGCTAATGAGGTTATGATAAGTCTCATGATATTCTCAACAAAATATTTAATACATGATGTTCTCATGATGCCTTCATGTGAAAATCATGAGCATTCATAAGGTTCTTGTGAAAATGAGTTTGTAAGTAGTGAGGTGTGCATGCTAGACGCGAAAGGAATGAGACATAAGAAAGCTCATTAAATCGATAAGAATCTGCAAGTTTAATCTATAAAGGATAAACAGCAACAATATACGAGGAGTGATTGATAAGTTCGCAGCCTGACATTGAAAGCTTAAAGCCAGGCCATTATGCACATGTGGATTGATACAATGGAATGTGCTGACGGCGCATGACGAGTGATCAGTCGATCCGGTGAACTGTCGGTAAACCACAGCTACTTAACTTCAGTTACTAACTTATCAGTCAGTTAGTCAGATAAGTGTTGCGTAAGATGGATCACGTTTCAAATCCAGCTGTCATTCGTTATCTCGGCTTGAAAGGACTCACACCAAAGGAGATTCATGATGATATGGTTGGAACACTTGGTGAGAAAGCTCCGTCCTACACCACAGTCAAGAAGTGGGCTTCAGAATTCAAGCAAGGAAGAGAGAGCTTGGAAGATGATCCCCGTTGTGGAAGACCAGTGACAGTGGACACAGAAGATGTGATCGATCATGTTCAAAAGATTATTCTTGATGATCGCCGTACAACCGAACGAAAGATTGCCTTCGAACTGAAGATTTCACAAGAGCGTGTCCATAACATCATCCATCATGAACTTGGCATGAACAAAGTTTCCGCTCGATGGGTGCCACGACTGCTCACACCAGAGAACAAACGAGCCCGCTTTCTCATCTCAAGGGACAACCTGGCGCTGCTCGTAAGAGATCCTGAAAATTTCATGGACCGGCTCATTACGATGGATGAGAATTGGGTTCACCACTATCAGCCAGAGTCGAAAGAACAATCGAAACAATGGAAGCATCCAGGATCACTAACTCCGCGGGAAAGGTCATGGCCTCCATTTTTTGGGATTCGAAGGGAGTTTTGTTGTTGGACTTCCTAGAGACTGTCGGACTCACCGGATCGACTGATCACTCGTCATGCGCCGTCAGCACATTCCATTGGATCAATCCACATGTGCATAATGGCCTGACTTTAAGCTTTCTATGTCAGGCCGCGAACTTATCAATCACCCCTCGTAGAATACATCATAGCGATCTGCAACAGCCGTCTCGAGTTGATGCATATATAATTTGACTTTACATGTACAAAGTCAACAAAGACAAATGAAATAAATCATTCATAGAAAAGAACAGAATAAGTGATATTTTCATTAGAATATTTTATTTTATTTGTCTTTGTTGAATATGTAAGAAATACTAAAAAATTGATAGCACTGCACGGAAATTAGAAGTTTTTGACTAAGTTTACAGTTCAACGCACTTGTTAATTAATACTCAAATGATGACGATAATGAATCTTTATGTTCTCAGATAGAAGTGAAAATTACAAATCATGAATCTGTTGCATCACAGCAATCATTGTCTCGGTAACACTGGTCATTTGCTCGGCATAGCGGTCTTTTGGTCTAAAGTTTGAGCCGCGAAAGTTCATCAAGAGTCAGCAGGAGGGGCATCCGTGCGATAACTAGAACCACGCCCCAAACAGCCTGACACTTAAACCAGAATTAAAACAGAAACTGAACCAGTAGCTTGGAGAATGGAAACTTCATCGAATCTTTTGGAATCTTCATTCTGTAGTACCTAACCTGTTGAGGGCGTTTATTTTAGTTTCCACATTCTTCCTTTTCAGTTTTCTCTCTTTGAAAATACACTTTTTGCACAATGAAATTTCTTTGTTTCATAATTCATTCTCTGCTCAACTTTGTATTCCAAGATGCCGTTAATTCATAACCGTTAATCCATGATTCATCGCCTGCCGAAAGACATTTCATTTTGTTCTTTACAAACTGAAAACCAAACTTTTCGTCATCGAAGAATTTTGAAATTCATTACATGCGAGAGTGTATCGGGATGGGTCATTTTTAGTAGTTTGTCATACCTTGTTTTAATTCAATATAATAGGAATCTATATGCAATAGCAGAGGCCGGGAGGACCATAATTCAAAAGCAGATTTATACAAAAATCTCTCACGTGTGCATGATTCGGTTGAGGCAAGTTTGGTGGAAGCTGGTTTGATTAATTATCATCAACCTTCGATGAAGAGTCGTCACGAGACTGTTGCATTGAGAATCAGAATTTTGTAATAATCACTCTATTTGTCAGAGCTGCGACGACTAAGCGTCTGGACGTGAAACGTCGGTACATCTTCACATCTGTAAATTTTATATTTATAAGAACATCGACAGTTATTCACTCGGGAGAGTATTTTGCTTATTTCTACCATAGAGTACGTATATTAGGTAGAGTGGTAACTCCGCACGTATTAAATCCACAATGTGTATACACTTTCGATTTTATTAAATGAACTCAAAGGAGATGCAGTCGGAAATGTTTCAAAATGTGAGATATACACATTTATGCAGTTTTGAAGAAATTACAACAGAATTGAGTGATCATGATAGCAAAGCAGAAGGAAATGATATTGTTTTACAGATTGTCTATGTCATGACAGTCTTGGAGAGGTAATATTTGTTAAATTGGCAACTCGATGACCTGCTATTGCTTTCATGAATTAAAAGCATGAAATTTCAGCCAAGAAAACAACAAAATGTCGACTTTCTTCATGAAGACTTCCATTATAAAACGGATCATGATTGATCCCTTGATAATCAGCTTAAGTTAGGATGCTTATTTGCAAATATTCATTCATTTTGATGTCCTACTTGTTGCAAACTACTTACATAGAGGAGTCATCTCGGTAGTATATAAATTTGCAAAATTTTGACATTTTTAAAACTACCGAAATAATTTTTTGGACCACGGGAATTTAATCCCCGCAAAAAACTGTATCTTTTCACATAAAATTTTCACTGTATACAGATACTTTTTGGAGTCGACACTCTATGATTTCTACCTTTGAATAATAGGAATCGACCACTGTAGACCAGCAAGAATTGAATAATTCCGTAATCTCTCTTCTTATTTCAAGAACTTAAAAATAGTTTCTGCTATTCTCCAGTTAGCTGATGCTTTCATCAACGTTTCAATCATTTTTGAAGGTTGCAACAATCCGTTGTCATTCACTTGATTCTGAAAAGATGGCAATATATTGTCAGTAAATACGAATTGCTTGATAAGGTAGGTATTGTTGCAGCTAACCGGAACTCTAGCGCATCCAATAATGTCATTTTATGATAGTAAACAGATAATATATAAGATGTCAATTTATCTTAGCTTCACACCAGAGATTTGAACTTCTCAAAACGGATAACATGTTATCAATCTCCACTTTCTGTCTACTGTTCTGTCTGAGTAGTACATTGTCTGGATCAGATAAGGCCTGTCGATATTTTGACGATAGCCAATTACAGAGAGAAGCTCAGGAAATTGCTCTATTAAAGTCATTGCCATCTCCTCGCTTCCCTATCGGTAAAAAACTTCATGACACCGATGATACGCATATATTCCTCACTGAAGATTCAACAAATGCTTGTAAGGCGTCAGTGGAACTACTTGTGAATCCTTCTCTAGATCCACCTGTATTCATAAGCCATCGATGTAGCGCACGCGGTGGACCTATTGATCATGGTACCATCAATGAGAGATACCACAAGCAAAGTCTTGATAAATGGTGGCACACACACCCGATGTTGTCATGTGAAAACGTTTATAGCACTGTTATGGTCGAGAGACAATATTGTAATGATACTCATGCCTGGAAGAAGATTGAGTACAAAGACATATCAACAGACTGTCTTTTACAATGATTTCTGAGAGATACTCAGATTGTAGAAAAACCCATCAAACTCAGCTGTGCTGACATCTCGTTGAATCTCGCTTTTTCTTTGTTCAAACCGATGATTTTTTCCATGCAAATCCTTGTATGTCAATATTAGATATTGAGCTCACGTCGAATCTTAGCGACTTTCCTGTACAGTTGCTTCTCCATTTAAATGTATGATGTAGTTATTTACACACGCACGTAGAAGTGAACAGTTTTTTTAAAAATACAGATATCTGGAAAATATTTGCGGAACTTTGAATGAAATTTTCGACTAATATCTATCTCACTGTTTAATTTGTTCTTGTGCTAACTTTAAGTGGCAAAGAATGAGTGAACAACATTCCTTGATATGAATTCCGGTGTTGAGCTATGATTGGAATACCTGTAAATATTTTCTCATGTGAGATTCGTTCCAGTTTTTTCTGTTTTCTGTTTTATCCATGTTGATTTCTAAAGCTGATTGTAACCGAAAACTTAAGAATCAAAAGAGGCAGCTATAATAATCGCAATGTTCGCTTTTTGTGCTAGATTTTTTATAGGTATTTTGTGGAAATTGATTCATACGTTGAAGAAAAATAAAACTGATGATAAATGTTTCCGAATGATGCTGTTTTTCGAGCGAAAAATTACATTGAAAATATCCCTTGGAATCACTTTTAAAGGGAAAATCTGTTGTCACAATGCCCTACACTTTCTCCTGGGACTCGGACGCTGATGACATCGTCAGCATTGTGACTTTCAAGTTCGGATGCCCTTTCTGCCTACTACCAGTGACATTCTCGGGACTCGACCTCGAGACCAAAGAACAGCCAGGCTAAGCACTTAACCGCTGTGCCACGGAGACTGCCTTCATCGCTCTGTTAGTAGAAAATTTACGATTTGATTCAATTTCATTACAGCCAATCCTATTTCTGAAAGGCTCAGACGTGACATGTGATTGAATATACCTTTTGCCACAGCTGTTGTCTCAACCAGCATTGTTGTTGACAATAGCTCAGATATCTTCACTTGAAATGATGGATATCATGATAATAAAAAAAAAGATTTGGAATCATAATGCAGGGCATTCTATTCAGGTGATTTTGTGGAATGCATATAAGAGTTGATCGTCATCGTAACTTGAAAACAACTTAATTGCCAACTTGCAATTCGTACTTAGTTTTTCAAACAGGACGGTTATCTGTCTACTTTGGTGTATATGAATCATCAAGGTGGCATCTTAATTTTTGCTCACATTGATTAAGCATTTCCATCCATATTGTCTTACCGAAAGTAAAAATATGATGCATCTTTTTTTGATTCACATTGTAAATTCCATTTTCAGGGATGAAGAAATCCCTGCTGCTAGCCATCGCTTTTCTATCGTAGGATTCTTTGATTCTTTAAAACAGTAATTTGTTGCGTAAACAGAGAATTTCGTTATTACATGGAAAGTCCTGTCAGAGTGCGGTACTTTGCACGTGGCTTCCTCCGGTTAACCCATATTTTGGTTCGAGATTATCAAAAATTGAGAATTATCCCTCATCCCACTGGAGGAGAACGAATTTTTTGAATATATTTTAAACCAAACAAGCTATGACCACCAGATTTCTGAT
>CAJQUW010004852.1:0-29803 GCA_907163375.1 Prostheceraeus crozeri
TCAAGATGAAAAAATATTATGAAAATCGGTCGAAAACTAAAGATTTTACAGACAAAAGACACGTTTTTTGACAAATGTTATATAAAATAAAGCGCCTCCGTTGCCATTCGACCGATAGAAACTTACATTAAAATTTGACATCTTGTGATTAAGCATGATTTACCAGATTATTATTCGCTTATTTGCAAAATTTCAAGGATATTCGAAAGACTGTGCGCAGAAAGAAGACAATGTCAAAATCATGATACCTTTCAATTCAGTGATTTATTTTTCCAACTTTTTCAACGGACAGTCAGAATATTTCAATGAGAAGTTGAAGCAGTGATTGGACAAAAGTTGATGTGATCCTCATGGTCCCTCAGTCGTGCTTGGTATCCGCAGCCGTGGATGCAGTACACTTCCAAGTTCAGCACTGCACGGCGAGTTCCCTTGTCGACAACACCGTTTATGTTGTGAGAGCATTGATCAGTACCGCCGATGCAACGTCCACTTTCCAACACTTCTTGATAACAAGGCCGCTCACAGTATCTGCATCCACATTCAACGGCCATCATTGCATTGAAGAGGAGATTGTCGCACTTCTGACACTTGAGAAAGTGAGCGTCTGATACAGGCTGTGGCCTTCCATGTTCGAAGTTCTTTGAGAAGCTATCGGTCATTCTACTTTCCAGACTTGTTCGAATATTCTCTCGTAGACTGACCTCCGCGTGGTAAGTTGGTCTAAAGACTGCACACATATTATTGATAGAAATAGATGGAAATATACCAATATGCAATCAAATTAAGAGGTCCTCTTTCTCCTCCTCGTTCTCCTCCTCTCCTCCTTGTAGACGAGTACAAAGCATCACCGTGTTCTCAGTCAAGAAATCAGCAAATAGATGCTGCTAGCAATGCACGTGTCGATTGTTTCAGCCAATTTTTAAGTCAGACTACCTGCCCTATCTCATCAATGTGCCACTCCTTCTTTTACCTGATTCATCAGTTGTAATCCGTTCATTACCAATTATATGCAATTCATATTATTATATATTATTATATAATTATATTCAAATGCAATTCATAATTTAGCATTTTTTATCATGGATGTATATCTAAAAATATCACTTGGAAACGTATCCGGTTTTGAAATTACATCGGAACAAAAACTGAACAAGCTGTTGTATAACTCACTACTTCTCTTAGTTCAACCAAGTGTGTCTCAGCGGATGAGATTCAATCAGCGTATTGGAGTCAAGCTCAAGTGACGTTACATCCTGTCATCATATATTGGAAGAACGAAGATCATGAACTACAACAAAAGAGTTAGAGTTACGTAATTGTAACCGATACCCTGCAACACAATGTAACTGCTGTGTATTCCTTCTTGAAACGTATAATTACTGAGATCCAGCAGTGGTCTTTGAACACCATCAAGAATGTCATATACTGGACAGATGGACCTACCAGTCAGTATAAGAATAAAGCCATCTTCTCCATCATTGATCGTCATTCGGACTTGTTTGGAGTCAGCGCTTCATGGAACTACTGTGCAACCTCACACGGCAAGGGCCCACACGATGGTGTAGGAGGCTGCGTTAAACGAATCGTCGACGATGCTGTTAAGCACAACAAGGTCACGGTTCAATCGGCAGAAGAGTTTTACCATTACATGAAGTCCCAAGCAAGTAAAATCTCCTTCATTTGGATTAGCGATTCAGAGATCAAAAACAATGAAGAAGACATACAAGCCTTCAAATGTGCCGTTCCAGTCCCAAGCACAATGAAAATTCACAGTGTTATTCCGGGTCCATTTAAAGGAGCTATCCTGTCAAGGCAACTGTCATGTTGTTGCAAAATTTGTATCCAACTCCTTGGAAACTGCGATCGGGTAATCAAGACAAAGAACATACGTTTACAATCCATAACCTACAACCAACAGCCACCAAAGAATTCAATTGCAACGATCTTCTTCTGATAAATGCCGACGATGATAACAGCGAGTTTTATCTATTCCAATTAAACGAAACCTTAATCGCCCATAAAAGATCTGTTTGCCCAACATACGGAACCCTGTTCCCGAAGGGTGAGACGATCCTTCAAGGCCATTATTTAGATCTACTGGAAGGTGCCGGTACTTATTATACCATTCTTCCAGAAAAAGTTTTCCTGTCCCCTCGATGTGTAATCTACATTATTCGCAATTTTTGGTATTCTAAGCGTGACTCAGTAATCGAATTCTACAATGACATCCATAGGTACTTTCGCGTAAGATCATAACTCATTTGCATGTTCTCATTAGTCATTTTAGTTATTTTCGAGTAGATAGTTGCGATTTTGAATATATTCTACAGTTATAGAGAGTATATACTATAGTTATATACTATAGTGTATTGAATATATACTATAGTTATTTGCAAATAATAATATTTGTTTTGATTTTGACTTTTGGTAGTTGGGTTTGATATCGCCTTTTCGGTAATCAACTAATCGCTGATTCAAATCGATTTCATAATGACAGTAAACATTATAGAAAAAAACATCCAGACTTTTCTATTCTCCTAAATGATCACTGTGAACTTCTTAGTGAAATTCGTTACGGAAAATACCATCATTCTCTATATTTCTATGATAATATACAATCGCAATTTTCTCAGAACGCTAATTAAATCATCAAAAGAAAATATATAGACAACTATTTAAAATATTACATCAGTTTAGCAAGATTTGTACTTCAATTTCATATAGTGAAGACATCGTTACGGAAAATTTATATAATGATTTTTAATGAAATAATCATAGATGTAGGCCTATATATATATTTATATACGTCAGGTATTTCTGATGCGGTAATATGGATGTTTGTTTAAAGGTATAATGTCGCAGTTCTAAAGACTATTGTTGTTTTAAACATAGGGAATTTATTTGTAATTGTATAGAGTGGAAGCTTTCCCAAGTCAGATAGAAGACTTATTTTTGTTCTACCGCGAGATCTTTCGGCCTACATCGTAGGCCATTCTCAAGCGACTGCACTGTATTGTTGAATCAACGATTAACATATCTCACATGAAATCACAGCGATATCGGACGGATTGACACTTACATAGTAGCAAACAAAAGAGCCTGTTAACATCTAATGAACAACACAATACTAACTAACATAATAGGCGGAATGTCAATGAAAAACCAAGCTCAAAGGTCATTCAACCAGTCATAGGTTGAAAGATCAAAACTGAATGACAATTACATAGGCCTACATTAAGACTAAGTCACACAAAAAATTGACCAATAAGCAAGACCAAAGTGAAGAAAAAAGCAGAATGAATAATGCAATACTGAATTCCAACGAATAATACTGAAAGAGTGATACTAAAAGCAAAGAATCACAACCACAAAGAGGAAATATAATAAAGTTATTGCAAAATAAATTCAAGAAAGAATCTACATAATACTTACTACTACTAAATGATACTGAACATGTAATACTATAAAGATCTAGATAGTACTAATACTATATGAAGAGATCGGTAAAAAAAAATAAAAATAATAATAATTAAAAAAAAACCAATAAATGAATAAACAACTGGTGGTGAAACTTAAAACAGTCTGTCCCGAAAAACGAAGTGTGACGTCAGTGCCAGCTGGGACAGACTGTTTTAAGTTTCACCACCAGTTGTTTATTCATTTTTGTTTGTTTTTTTCATTTATTTATTTATTTTTTACCGATCTCTTCATATAGTATTAGTACTATCTACATCTTTATAGTATTACATGTTCAGTATTATTTAGTAGTAGTAAGTATTATGTAGATTCTTTCTTGAATTTATTTTGCCATAACTTTATTATATTTCCTCTTTGTGATTGTGATTCTTTGCTTTTAGTATTACTCTTTCAGTATTATTCGTTGGAATTCAGTATTGCATTATTCATTCTGCTTTTTTTCTTCACTTTGGTCTTGCTTATTGGTCAATTTTTTGTGTGACTTTGTCTTAATGTAGGCCTATGTAATTGTCATTCAGTTTTGATCTTTCAACCTATGACTGGTTGAATGACCTTTGAGCTTGGTTTTTCATTGACATTCTTCCTATTATGTTAGTTAGTATTGTGTTGTTCATTAGATGCTAACAGGCTCTTTTGTTTGCTACCATGTAAGTGTCAATTCGTCCGATATCGCTGTGATTTCATGTGAGATATGTTAATCGTTGATTCAACAATACAGTGCAGTCGCTTGAGAATGGCCTACGATGTAGGCCGAAAGATCTCGCGGTAGAACAAAAATAAGTCTTCTATCTGACTTGGGAAAGCTTCCACTCTATACTATTGTTGTTTATTGATCATTATGTGCTAAAACTTACAATGAAATTCGTTACGGAAAATACAATCATTCTATAAGTAATACATTTCTAATAATAGATAGCCACATTTTATTCAAAATACAACTTAAATTATCAAAAGAAAGTATATATACAACAATCTGAAATATTACATATTAGTGTAGTGAGATATGTGCTTCAAGATATCGTTACGGAAAATACATTAACTGTTTTCTATCCCTTATTGAAAATGCTGTAAATCCGAGGCTTTGATAGATATGGTATGGATATTCTGGCTTTGTGTCTATGACGATGTATATTAATGAAAAAAAGTAGTTTGCCAACTTATCTAAGTATGAAATTTTTCATCTTTTTTAAATCTAAAATGCACCGGTTAGCGGAGAATCAGCCTTATAGTTTAGCACTTTCTTGGAACTCACCTTAATCCGCAAGCGACGCACGACTTTTTTTCCTATCTCTGTAAGGTATTAGGAATTCCTTTCTGCCCACTGAATAGGTTACTCGATGTGCAGTTACTTCACACGGCTTTTCTCCAGTCTCTATCAGGCAGGAAAATCCCCAATCCTTCTCTAAAAAAATATGGGTACACTTTCGATTTTAATATGCGCTTTGGATGAGCCATCACATACACGATTAACGTGAGGGTAAGAGGTGATGCTCTCAAACAAACTAGTATTTCATTTTTGTCTCTGATGTGACCTTTGACGCGTAGGTGTGAACGAGGCTAGGAAGGCTTGTCTTCTCTACTAAATCACCGAGTGAAAAGACAATCCTTTTTCACTATCACAGTTCATTCCTTCAACTAGTACAAGCTTTGCATGCACTGCTGTCTCTGTTCTTTTGTTTGACGGAGAAAGTTGACATCAAGACAGTGACAGCTATGTACGAGGATAAATAATTTACTTGCATTATACTTCGGGTCTAGTTATAGGCCGGAGTCCGGAGTCCTATCATTTGACAGGACTCCGACTCCAGCAAAAGTGATAGGACTCCGGGACTCCGACTCCGCTTCCCTGCTACCTGTCCATGGTCGGGTGGTCGGCGACTGAACCGGCTCCCCCGCTTGGCATCTGCCTTGTGAGGACATCCAGCAGGATAAAAACAAGACCTGTCAAAGGGCGGATGAACTCGCTAGACCGAGTCAACGACCATCCTATCTTCTTCCTTTTCTTTTCTTCTTTTCTCTTCTTTTACTTATTTAGTGTTATTTGGACGGTAGCCCACCTAACCCTGTGCAAACGTAGATGTCGAACCGTGTCCGGCCGACAACAGCAAAGTTTGACTCTTCGGCCATCTTGAGCAATTTCAATTCAAATGAAGTTTATATCGTAATTTACATTATCTGTGTTATGATATCAACTGCGAAAGATATTTTAATGTGAGATAAATAGAAATGTTTTTATAACCACGCATTTTCATGAATGTCGGCACAAGTGCGTCATAATTCGGTCAATCGACTTTCGGCAACACAAAAAACGTAACTTCGGAACATAACGATCAATCGCACTTGATCCGAAAACAGCTCATTGGAAAATGTGTTTTTACCTGCCGCTTTTCCAAACAGCAAACTAAATAACATACTAAATATGAGCTTCATTTGAAGGATGTCACTATAAGAGCCAGCTGAGTTGAAGAGACGTTATACATGTACATGCAGATAAGTTTTCTTATTATGATAGCATCATCACTAAAAATTTACTCATTCCAGTGAAAAATACATCTTAAATCGAAGAAACATTTATAGCAGCATGAAATTTCAACGCATCTGAGATCGAATCGAACTGCTGCAATCGCTTCGAACTTGCTCTCATCCATTCAGTAGCTCTAATCGTTCCTAGGAAACGATAGGAATTCCCGTGACGGGAATCCTGTATTGGGTACTATACACGTATTTAGACACGTTATTTTAAACATTTTGAAAACTCAATATACCGGTAATAACGAAATTCCGAAAGACATAGAGTTATCAACGAGCGATGAGGAAGATTTAGTTGCTACTGAGAGTCAATCAAAATGGGTTAAAGTTGAGAGAAAAAAAAGAAGAAATCATCGACGCATCCTGCAAAAGTGAATGATGGTAGCGCTATTAATCAGATGCCTTACTCCGAAATCGTTGGCAGCAACGTTGATTGTACGTGGTGTTGAGAATTCTAAGAAGATACAATTTCACATCGGCAAAATAAATCCAAAACATAGTCAGATGGATATTCGCAATCACTTGTATTCGATTGGTACACAAAATATACATCATCTGGAAGAACTCTACTCTACGAAATATGACAACTATAATCCCCAAAGCAAGTCATTTAGGATTACCATTTCAGATTGTGACGTTGAAATTCTGACTAACCCAACTAACTGGGGCGATCATGTGCTTATTAGAATATTTATCAGCAGACATACTCCACAAAACTATTATAGAGATGATTCCATGTATGAACGGCGCTCTGGTTCTTTATATCAACAAGAACGAAGGAATGTGAATTCATATAATTACAATATTAATTCAGAGCATTTGAGAAAACATGACACGAACCAGTATCATTTTCGTCCCTCAAAGCAACAAACGCATGCATTCGAGAACAATTCAGGTAAGAACAATCAACCTGAACGATCAAGAAACCAAAGCCAATACAGAAGTCAAGCTCGTTATGAAAGTGCCTTCTACTAAATCCTCACGCAATGAACCTAATTACAATGTTCAAAATTTTGTTTCTTCGAGGTTTGTTCCTTACAATTATGGCAGTTTTAAGAGGAGCTTTACCTTCATAAAGTCCTACATGTGTGATAATACTGGCATATTGTTTCTTTGTGAAACAATGCTATGGCCCCATGAGTTGTACATTGTTGATGACACTTTTCCAGATGATCACGTATTGAGCAAGTCGTCTATGACAGAAATTTCTCCTCAGTATCATGGTCGCTTTGATGGTGGACTCGCTTTGATGGTAAAGAAAGACAAAGTAGATTGCATCCAGAATTTGGACTTACCTAACTCTCGAGTTATAACGGGAAAAGTGCATTTTCAAGGTGCAATCGAGCCTGTTATAATCATAGGTGTCTATCTTTCATATTTTGATACCCGATCTATCCAAAAAAACTAAAAGGCATTGAAGAATATCAAGAAAGTATTGATTTAATCGATACTGTATTGAATGAAAATATGTCAGACTATAGTATTTGGGTAATGGGAGATTTCAATGCTTCATTACTTCCGCGCAAAGGACGTTCTGATCCTTTTGACAAAATATTTTCTGATTTCGTGAAACGTAATAAACTATATGCTGCAAACATTAAACATCCTCTAAGTGCATCATGGACATTCATAAATGAATCTAATGATGCCTTTTCGTTAATAGACTACATTCTTTTAAGCAAGGAATTTGTTTATCAGATTGAATCGTGTGATGTGATGTCTGAATTGCCTCCAACTTGCCCGATATACCATCTTCCCTCATGCCTAATCCTCCAATTAAGAATCCATCAAGCAAGAAAACCTACAGAAGACGACACGAAGAAAATTGAAAAGCTTTATTTCAACTGGTCAGACAAACGGAAATGTGCAAATTATAAATACATATTGACTAAAAACCTGAAATCAATAGACGTATTGAATTTGGCTGAAATATCAAATCTAAGAGATGCTAAAATATTTCTCGATAAGCAAATCGATATTCTGTTAGGTGTAATGAAATCTGCCGCTTTACTTTCTGGTTCACTAGGTGATATGCCACGTGTGATTTACGCGTAATTACGGACCAGCCCAAACACCCGTGGTTAAGGACATTCTATTCTTCTACCCGCGTACATACGCGCTGCACTGAGAGTCAGAAATCACTTGATCTGATGCTGTTAAAACATGGGGAATGTTTGTGAATACGCGCGGGGGAGCGTTTATAGTCTACGGTTTTCTGTGTTGCCGCTTGAACCATGGATGAACCGCTAATCATGTTCTGTCTTCCCTGAGCATGAAATTGAGGTCCTATCACATTGCTTAGCCTCTGATACATGCAGACACATGAGACGCAAATTGTCTATATAACAGGACTGACAACAGATGTTGCAGCAATGTCACGCAGCAACCACGGATGTTTAGGGTCATGTGTAATTACGCGTAATTGAGCGTGGCATGTCACCTAGTGTTGTGCTAGTTATAGAAATAGAAATCCTGGCAGGAAGCATTGTTGGAGCAAGAGTCTCACAAAATTAAAGAAAAAGAAAAACATATGGTGGAATATTTAGAGAGAAAGTGGCAAACCTAAGTTTGGTGTCATCCACAACATTTACAAGAAAGTGAAGAAAATTTTCCGCGATGCATCAAAAAATATGTGCAGTACAAATATTAAAAACAAATATACTACTTTGAACAATTTTGCTGCCACTGGTAACACTAATCGACAGATCTTGCGAAAAATAGCCCTAACTTGCGGAAGACACCTGCGATTATCCTGAACTTTTCTTGTAAGACTTTCAAGATTCTTAGCATTTTTACAAGTCTGTTCAGATCAGAGTAAGATCAAGCGCAAAAACGTTCGGGAGATTTGTAGGATGGATAAAACCATATAGATTTTATGCACATCGCGGTCTCAAGATCTTATAGAAGAATTGTAGGCGAAATAAGGTGTGCTCTATCCCTCAAAGTGCCCAGCAACCTATCGTTCCTCTAAAGTTCTGGTAATACAAAACAATTCTGGAAACAATCCTGACCTCCCCCACCCTTTAGACTGGCCATTTCATCCCCAATTCCCAACGCCGCCCTGGCGACATCAACATCTCAAACTGGTCCCGGGGCAAGCCGGCTGCCTGAGACATCACTGTCACCTCACCGCTGCAACAAGCCACCATTATCAATGCGGCGACTGATGAGGCTGTGGCAGCTTGTCGCCGCCACGATGCGAAGTATAGTGCGGTTCTCAGCTCCAGCGAAGCGGCGGGCCTCGTTTTCCTCCCAATAGCCGTCGAGACTTTCGGTGTTTGGGGTCCCGTTGCTCTGGAAACTATCAAGCTGATAGGTGGCAGATGGGCCGACCGGCATGGAGAGCAGCATGGTAAAGCGATCGACTGGATTTTCTAGAGACTACTCTCTGTTTCGCTACAACGAGGCAACGCTACCATGCTGCTTTCAAGAAGCCCAACCTCGGATGCCTTCCAGGGCTAACTTGCCATCGTGTATTCGTGCATTTGTATTTTCTTTCATGCTACTTATTTGCACTGCTTCCGTAATATGTTTAAATATAAGGTTATTCTGGAAAAAGATGAAACAAAAGAATTCAATTAATTCGTCAACATTAACTCTGCCGATGATCGTTTCACATTTTGAACGTTTGTTTAAGGATGATGATTCAGAACTTAATACTTTTCAACAAAAAGTAGCAAGATTGGTCAACAATGAGTCGAAAGAGTACAGTAAGTGCTTCAATTTTACTTTAAAACAAGTGATGTCCCATGATATTAAAAGGGCACTTCGCCGATTGAAGAAAGATTCTTGCCTTTGACCTGATGGAATATCCGTCAATCATTTGTTAAATCCTTCTCTTTGTGTACACAAAGAATTTGTTTATTGCTGTGACCTGATACCTTGACTCAACCTCTATTTTTCTTTTTACTATATTTTAGCATTACTTTTGACGTGTGTTTTCAGTAGGGAGTTTGCTACGCCTTTATTTATTGTGACCTTCAAGTATTCCTCTTTGCGTCAGATAGACTGATCATGCCATTTTGATTTATGTTCGCAAGCGTAATCCGTCCGTTGTGATCATTGTAGCTTTCATTCTGTCGTTTACCCTCAAAGAGACAGCGTGTGCAGGGAATAAAGAAAAATTGTATGAGGTTCCGGCTTTTCAGTACATTATGGAGGTGGCCCTACACCAAAGGATCATTTGTTAAAAGGTGAAAACCCTATTCTTTTCAACACGATTATATCCCTAGCCGTTACTCCCACGAATTTTGATGTCGGAATGTTACACCCAAAATGGTAAGGATCCCAATATTCTGGGAAACAAACGTGGTATCACAGTGAGCACTATTCTTTCTAAACTTATGGAGTATCCCTGTGCAAGCGGAAAGTCGGCCGAACAATTTCGGCCCGAATGTGACGTGTCCGGACGCCCCTGAGTCGGCCCGGGTTCGGCTGTTCGACTTCGGCCCGTAGTGTATTGACCGTATGTAGCGGGTCGATTTGTAGTGGTAGCCGAATCCAGTCCGCGAGATCTGTGTTGGCTTGACTTTACCTAAACACATGTAATAAGCAATGACAACTACTCAGATGATGAAACTTACTTAGATTGAGTCCACTGAAGGTCAATTTTGTAAATATAGATATCGGGATTCAGGTTGATTGTACCTCAAACAAGTTTAAATCTTGAATGCAATGGATAATAACAATCATATCCAGTGGTATTCAAAACTATCGTAGATGAGGTTCATTAGGATATTCTGCTCCTAAATTTTGATGTCTGAAACCAACAAAAATACATCTTAAGCAAATTAAGATAGTAAAACGCAGACAAACTGCGTGAACTATCATGTAAAACATAAACCATGTAGAGCTCGATAACGACACATAATACAGAAGCATATGACACAGAAATGAGCATTAATTTATTGTAAGATGAAAGAAGGTGATAAATAATCTTAACTATTTTTATGTTTCATCATTCCAATAACTTACAACAGCACGAGTTAATCGACACCACATTTTCCCAGGGTGGACAACATGCCGTTAAAGCAGAAAGTCCGATGAATTTTATTTTTAATTCAAAATAATTTCTTCATTATCTGAAATCAATAACAACGTGCCGTAAGATGGTTTTTTTACACATCCAAACCAACCATGTAGTGAAACATTCGAACCTGTGACTGATTTTCAAAATTTGCGACTTGTTGCCAAACAGGGTTGAGAAGGGAAGAACGTGGTCCCGGCGGAAATTCACATTTCAAGGAGGCCCAAAAAGGCTAAAAAATATTAAAGCAGAGTTATTCGCTATTACTAATACAAATCCGCAGAAAACTATCATCCCTGTAAACATTAGAAAAAAATTTTCAATCCCAATTCACAACCTTATTTTAAATAAAGCTTCTTGTAATGACACCCGACGTTTCGTCGTCCTGCCAACTTGATCACGGGAATACCGAATGCTGTTAAAGTCAAAACATTCGGAGGCAGTGACAAGAATAGCCTTACAACATATTTACACATCACAAAATACTGTCGCATCACATCAGTCTCCAGCGAAATGCTTCAAGGATTGACCTCAGAAATACATACTCAATACTGAAAAAACCGAATCATTCGGAAGCAGTTACAAAGAATCGCAAAAATTACTTGTCACAGTCGGCAGACGATGAAACATCGGGTGTCATTTCAGAAAGTTTTATTCAAAATGTAAGGTCGTAAATTGGGTGTGAAATTCTGTTTTTTCAACCAATGGCCAACCTCCCGTGAGACTATAAACTGAAACATTAGCATACACGCGGAAATTAAATGGCAAGAATAATTACAGTGGTATGGCATAATTTTCTCCTTTTTTTATTTTATATTTTTTTTATTTAAGTATGGCATAATTTTTTTGTTTGCTTATAAGACTGCTATGCTTACTAATTGCCTTCTTTTTCATTGTAATAGGTCTAATTAAACAACCTACTGCCTACACGTAGGCCTGACAAAACGACAGACGGCTTCATTTGACCGAAAGTCGATTGACCGAATTATGATGCACTTGTGCCGACATTCATAAAAATGCGTGGTTATAAAAACATTTCTATTTATTACATGTTCAAACATCTTTCGCAGTTCATATCATAACACAGATAATATAAATTACGATAGAAACTTCATTTGAATTGAAACTGCTCAAGATGGCCGAAGAGTCGCACTTTGCTGTTGTCGACCCGGACACGGTCCGACATTTACGTTTGCACAGGTTATATCATACTCAATGAATTGAACCCGCTCATTTCCATCTCATCTTCACAAAATAGATTCCGAAAAGGTGTAGGTACAGACATGCTTTCAGCAACACTAAATGACTGCATCTTATTCCATAATCAATTCAAATCTCCACTTTTCATTGCCTCACTGGATGCTGAAAAGTGTTTTGACTCTAATTAGCACGCTGGATTGTTCTTCAAAAAATATACACTACGAGTGTGTAGGCACAAAACTCTCCCGATTGTTGTTAGGCCGAAAATTATAATGAAGTAAATAAAGATACAAGGTTCAAACTTTGGAATGGTAATATACGCAGCAATTTTGAGAATGATAACCCAAGAATATTTGGATTCTTTTAAAAAGATGGCATGATTCAAAAAGGGTAAGCATTTCTTGGAAAGGAGTGATATCTCAACAGTTGAATATTCATCGAGGTACGAGGCAGGGGCGTGTGCTTTCTCCATGGCTGTATTGCATGTTGAATGATGATATCTTGAAGGAGATTCGTGATACGGATTACGCACTCCGATTTAATCTTGTCCCATTCAGTCCATTCATGAGTGGCTCCCCGGAAGGGCTAAACCAGCAACTGATGATCGCAAAGAAATATGCCGACACTTGGAGATTTAAGTTCAACGCATCGAAATCAAAAGTTCTTTCCATCAATGGTTCAAATAAGTGTACATTTAAATTCTACATCGGATCTGAGTTACTAGAGCAAGTGGATACTATCAAAATTTTAGGGGTTACACATAAAAAAATGGTAGTTTTATGACACATTTGAATAATGATGACAAAATCTAAACGAGGATTTTTTAGCTTGAGTAAAAGTGGTATGTGCAGAGGCGGTCTTCATCCTATCTCGCAAAGTAAAGTATATTCAGCAGCCGTACAACCAATTTTACTATAGGCCTCCACACGTTGCCGAGAACTAATGCTAGCTTAAGTATTGTACGAAAAGCCGATGGATTTTTATGCAATAGAATACTAGGTCAAGGAAAATTTGCTCACCATCATTTATCTCGAAAGGTTTTAAAGGTCTGTGATCATGAACGTTTACTTGTCTCATCTGAAATAATTGTCTTATCCGACGCCTTATGCGATCAGCTACCCCCATAGGTGATATATATATAGATTAATAACCGCAAAATACATAAATGAAAGTTTCTTGATCAAAAGCGGTCTGCTGGATCAAATTCTTTTTTATGATGTAGATCCAATTCTATCAGCATTTTCGTCACACATTTTTGATGCTATCTGTCACTCTGACTTTCATACATTGCATGCAACTGGTTTATCCGATTCCTTAGAATTCCTTTTGTCCTCTCATGAACCTAACTTTATGCTTATTGACATACTTTTCTCGTTGTGATGTGATGTTCCAATTGAAATTTGTCCTAATATACAATGGCTGTACTTCTTCTCTTGAAGGCAAATAAATGACAACAACAAGAACAACAACAACTATTCAGACATGTGAGGAGCAAATAAATCGCACTTATAAATCAGGTGCTTAAACAGCATCAATAAGTAACTTGTATACTAACACATTCTAAGCCAAGCATTCTAATTGTCCTGAAGTTACAAAATAAAATATGCATTTGATTAAAGAATTAATCGTGTGACTCATCAGGATCGTTGACAGGAGATGGAAAGTTCAATCCTTGATATTGAAGCAGTGGCGGATTCAAGGAGGGCCTACCCGGCCGTGGCCGGGGGTGTGATACTCAGAATACAAATCTCCATCAGTTAAGTTAGTGTTCGATCTCTTTTTGATTTATCAATCAATGATGACTGATGAGAGAAACATGCAAGGAAATCTGATGACGTAAGGCATTTTCTGTCTTCATCAGATCATGGACTTCCAGATGATAAAAGAAATAAAATAAAAGCGAAGCTGTGTTTCAACAGTCTATAATGCTACTCCACCACCGTTCGTTGTTACTGTAAGTTTCAATCGATCAAGTTATTTTTGACAGTCGTGCATGCCGTGTGGAGTGGATGAGGATTGAAACAACTGATATCGTTTACAGCAGCGCTGGCCTCCACTTGCCAAGTCCAAGTCGGCCGTTTCTCATCCATCACTTTCATGTCCAGGTGCTATTATCTAGAAGTCCATGATCAGACTTAACATTTCAACGCCGTCAGCGATGTACTATTGAATGGCGATTCGCTTGCACACGCGGAGGTTTCTTTGTTGGCAATTGCAATGACTTGTAAATATTGTGTGCATATGCTTGCGAGACTGCGAACTGCTGATTCAGATGTAGATGATTAATGACTAAGAAGGAAACGCTATCCCTCTCTTATATTACATTTAGCTGCTTGTTGTTGACATACATGCAAGTCAAAGTCCACTGTGAACATGAGTGAGAGACCGCCAACGAAACGAAGGAAAATATCTGATTTCTTTGAGTCTGTGAAGAAAACGGATGCTACTTCTACAAATCAAAATACTATGAGCACGTCATCGTATAATTTGTCATCTCAAAATCTGTCCTGTCAGTCCTCGTCATCTAAAATAGAAATACAAGGAGAGTCGAAAAATACACCTTCGTCTTATTCGACGTCATCACCCAAAACGCCAGAATTGAAGTCTCAAAGTTTCGAGGTCGACGGAAATGGAATAGGAGAAAGCGACATTGCTCGAGCATTACAACATCCTGGTGGACCAGTCCAAAAAATGAGCAAAGAGAGAAGTACATATTCTTCTGATGCTTGCAGTATTCATTCCACAATAACTAAAGTTGATTTTATTGTTTCTCTAGTAATACTGATCTCAGTGACGTCTCGCATGCGTATTACAATCTGCTTCAAATGACTTGATTTCCGCTCTACAACACGTCGACACAGTGATAGATTTACTCAAATCAAGAAGGAATGAAGAGTTCTTCTCTGAATTGTTCGAAAAGATTGAAAAGTTGACAACAAGACCGATACAAACTCCGAGAACAGTTGGAACGCAGGTACATCGAACGAACGTACCATCCACCACACCAATTGAATATTATCGCCGAGGAATATATTACCCTTTTCTTGATGGACTGATTTCCCTACTACATGATCGTCTTAGTGGTCATGCTGCTAGTGTGATGCACCTCTCCAAGCTGCTTCCTAATAATGTAACTAATACTGCGTTTGAAGATATTCTTCCTGCTGTGGAATTGTATTCTGAATATCTAAATGGAAACTTGCACGAATTGGAAGGCGAATTAAAACTTTAGTTGGAACATTAAGACTTTACTTAAAATCTTCGCCTTATTACCGGTTTCATCTGCAATGCCGAAAGGACATTTTCAGTCTTGAAACATTTGAAAAGTTATCTGCGATCTAACATGTCAGAAGAGCGCTTAACTGGTCTGACATTAGCTTACATTCATCGTGACATGGACTGCGAAAAAAACCGTTGATGCCGTCGTACAATTATTTGCAAGAAAGCAAACAAGAATATCTATGTGACCCGACCCCTTCACTTCTAAGACTGTAAGTACGAACTTTTCCTTCTTGACTCTATATTCACGATGTGTAGAAATTATAGGCGTTTCACGAATATGCATGAGCGTTTCATATTAACATATTGTGTGACGTTTTGCATAGGCTACTAACATTAAGTCTGTTGGCCTACATATATGAGAGAATTATATTTTATACAAATTGACTAAACCAAGTATTAATTATAACTATTTCTGCTTTCGGTTTTACATGTCTTAAAACGTACAGGTTGATATCATTTCAATATTTTATTTTTCATTACTTTGTTGAATGACAGTATTTTCGAAACCCATGACTGTAAGTAAAAGCCCCCAGAACTTAAATTCAGGATCAGCCGCTGGGCCCCCCCTGTGGTCGAAACCTGGATCCGCCACTGTATTGAAGCATATTTCCTAAAAACAGGAATGATGAATAAACACGAATGTCCTCCATCTTAAAAATTTCAATTCGCTGATTGATGCTTTTCGATAATGTAGTTTGTGAGCAAGCCGTCTGTCGTTTTGTCAGGCCTACGTGTAGGCAGTAGGTTGTTTAATTAGGCCTATTACAATGAAAAAGAAGGCAATTAGTAAGCATAGCAGTCTTATAGGCAAACAAAAAAATAAAAGGGGAAAATTATGCCATGCCTCTGTAATTATTCATGCCATTTAATTTCCGTGTGTGTGCTAATGTTTGCAGTTGGGGTTGCAGTAACGGGAGGTTGGCCATTGGTTGAAAAAACAGAATTTCACACCCAATTTACGACCTTACATTTTGAATAAAACTTTCTGAAATGACACCCGATGTTTCATCGTCTGCCGACTGTGACAAGTAATTTTTGCGATTCTTTGTAACTACCTCCGAATGATTCGGTTTTTTCAGTATTGAGTATGTATTTCTGCTGTCAATCCTTGAAGCATTTCGCTGGAGACTGATGTGATCGACAGTATTTTGTAATGTATAAATATGTTGTAGGGCTATTCTTGTCACTGCCTCCGAATGTTTTGACTTTAACAGCATTCGGTATTCCCGTGATCAAGTTGGCAGGACGACGAAACGTCGGGTGTCATTACAAGAAGCTTTATTTAAAATAAGGTTGTGAATCGGGATTGAAATTTATTTTCTAATGTTTACAGGGATGAGAATTTTCTGCGGATTTGTATTAGTAATAGCGAATAACTCTGCTTTCAGCATTTCTTTTTTTGCCTCCTTGAAATGTGAGGAAATGGGTCAGCAGGTGGAGTTGGATTTCTCGAATACATAACTGAATTCAACGGAATCAGCGACCGAATAGCATCACTAACAATGAAGATAAACCACAAGTAATTCAAGTCTATGTCCCTACGAGCTGTCACACAGATGAAGAGATTGAAGATTTTTATGAAGACCGTCACAAAACAATGCACGACAACGCAAGCATGTACAAAATCATAATGGGTGACTTCAACGCAAAAGTAGGTATGCAACGGAACGGCGATGTTTTCGCGGTATGACCGCATGGACAAGGAGAAAGAAGCGAAAGAAGAACTAGAATGTTCTTTCCACGCATTTCTCGAATAAAGTTGATAATTTTGGTGTTATTGATTAGCATGTGGGAGAGAGTTGGTTACTACCAACTAGCATGTGGAGAGAGATTTTACTACAAACACTGTCAAATGACTTCCTGTGGGTCGATGGCATTGAAGTTGAATATCCATGCGGCTGGACGGCTATTTCTGAAGGTAGAAACGGGATGTAATAGATGACTCAGGGAATTCAAAGGGTTGAAATCATAGAGTAGGTATTAGGTAGAGTGGTAACTCCGCATTTATTAAATCCCCAATGTGTATACACTTTCGATTTTATTAAATGAACTCAAGGGAGATACAGGTGGTATTTCCCAGTTTTGCAGAAATTACAACGGAATTGAGTTATCATGATTGTTATGCAGAAGGAATGATGGTATTTCACAGATTCTCATGACTGCCTTGGAGATTTAATGTTTGTTAAATTTTTGTTAAATGTTAAATGTTTGTTTAATGTTTGCTGAACCTCAAGAGTATTTTCTTAAGCGTGCAACTTTGAAGGATGGAAATGGTTCCACATTCCTATTCAGGTTCTAGAAATGAAATATGAATTTAGTGAATCATAAAATCATGAATGCCGGTGAAAATTGAATCAGAAACGTGAAATTTCAGCCAAGAAAGCGTATTTGATGCTCTAACAAAGCAAGGAGTACAAGCGAAGTTTATTAACATCCTGAAAAAAGCATACAACGGTGGTACAGCACAGATCAGAACCGATATAATGAGTGAAAAGGTGAAAATCATGAAGGGAGTGCGTCAGGGTGATACTTTATCACCAATTCTCTTCACAGCAGCATTAGAAGAAATATTTCGAAGAGTAGACATCAGAGAAGGAATCAGCATAAACGGAGAAAAACTAAACAATCTCAGATTTGCGGATGACATAATGCTATTGGCGAATACAGAAGAGGACCTGCAGAGAACCATAACATCATTAAACGGAGAAGGAAGGAAACATGGTATGAAAATGAACAAGAAGAAAACAAAAGTTATGTGTAATGAAATAGCAAAGCGAACAACGCGACAAGGAATTCAAATTGATGGAGAAATACTTGAAGTAAATGAATACCAATACCTTGGAAGATGGCTAACAGCAAATAACGAAATTGGCAGAGAAATAGATCACAGAATAAATACTGGTTGGAGAAGGTTCGGACAACACAGCAAGCTACTCAAACACAGGAACATCCCAATATGCCTGAAACGAGGGTTGTTTGATACGGTCATACTGCCATCAATGACGCATGGTGCAGAAACGTGGACACTAACAAAACGACAAGAATGGAAACTGGCTGTGGCACAAAGAAGTATGAAAAGAGAAAATGTTAAACATCACGAGGAAGGACAAAATACGGAACGAGAACATCAGAGAAAGGGCGAGAATCCTTGATATAGCGAGTAAAATCAGAACGATGAAGGGACACCGGGCAGGACACCTAGCCAGAATTATCAACAACAAATGGGCCAAGAAAGTATCGGAAAGGATGCCACTAGAAAGACCAAGGAGAAGATGGAGAGATTATATTGAGGAAAAGAGCGGAATCAACTGGATTCAGTAAGCGCAAGATCGAAGAAGCTGGAGGAGGGAGTGGAGGCCACCTGCCTGCAGTGGCACGAAAGGCTGATGATGATGATTTGATAGATCAAGTCTATTCTAAACCCAATGTGACTAAATTTGGCGAAATTTGATGATTTTGGAAATCTTGAAAAATGTGAGGGGCAAGAATAGAAGTACCTCAATAGGTCACCCTGTGCTACAGCTGCACGCATTCAGCTGTTAGCAAAGCGACACTATGTGACCATTCATAGACATGAACGTCTATGTACGATCATAATGATGAAACACAGGGGGTAGAGTATTGAATTTTCAACAAACTTTTCATTCAATACAGTTTTGACAGATAACGTGAGCTATATGGTTGCCACAAATTGATTATTGTATTTAGAACTCTTCATTATGATTTAAATTTCAATAAATCTAACAACATTAATAATAAATCCAATTTAAATTTCAAATTCTAGTAAGTTACAGCATCTCGCCAATTGCCGGCAGCGCGGCATGTCCGACATCGTATGCACTCTGCCGTCATCTACCGCAGTAGCTTTGGGAATTTTTGCTCACAGTTCACTATCAAATTGTTGTATGAGGGAGATGATCTGAGTGGGCAAACCCTCCATTCGTGCAAATTGAGTAATAATGAAACAAAACAAATCACTTCCAGGCTATAGATCAATCAAGACTGTCTTGGATCAATATATCGCACGATGTTTACGACACAGAATTCATATGATTGATTATCACTGTGTTAAAAGTAAAAATCAAAATCTTAAGAAAGTGTGATGAAGGATCCCCAGGAACCGCTATAGTATAGATAAATGGAGCGAGTGTCTCCAACCGACGAATGCGGTGGATTGGTGGGCCTCCAGAACCGCTCTTTTAGACAAATGGAGCGGACTGGAGCGGCTCCATAACTGCTCCACAAGCTTCAATGTATGGATTTATGGAGCAGACGTTTACAAACGAGGAGTGTAGAGGATTGGAGAGCTTCTATAGCAGTTCCTGCAGCCAAATAGATGTTTCCTCCTCGCTCAGTTATGTGTCGAATTTATACAGTATAAGAAAACATTAAAACCTTTCTCTTTGCTACTTGAGCAAAGGGGGGAAGCACCGCTCCCACCGCCCCCCCCCCTGCCTACGTCCCTGATCTTGACGTGCTCTCGTTGGCTGAGGACAATTCGATATCAACAATCAATCACAACGCACACAGCCAAACACGCGTCATGATCGTACAGACAGAGACAGTATAGTAGAATAGACTGCTCATGTAGAGTTCTATGCATTCATTCAATGTTATCAATTTCCATAAAAATCAAAAAATCGATAGACGGTATAAGCGACATTGATATTACATTACCGTCTTACAGAAATTTTGAATCACAGATCAACTGAAGTGATACTTCCTTCGATGTAGCAATGCCTGACAGATGTGTTGTGCATTAGGATGTGAATCCACATCAAAAGAATCTAAATTATCACTCAATTAATTTCCAAAGGACGATTTTTTAAAACCAAGTGGATCGAAGCCGTCACAAGAAGACATTTTTCGCTTGAAAAACGACCAACACTTTGTAGCATTCATTTTGAGGAGAAATAGTTCATTCCCAACATATCTCGAAGAAAATTATTCCCGAATGCCATTCCCACAATATTTGCAGAATATTGTACATATTACCAACCAAACAATAAAAGTCAGACAAACCTCTTCCATCGAAAAGCGTGATCTTGCTCGAGTGCTAGAACAGACTATTCATGAGGAAGTGAAACTGACACTATCACCTTCTCTTCAGAAAAGAGTAAGCAGCGAACTTGTAAAACTAAAGAATGAAAACAAAAGGCTAAAGTGCAGAAAATTTTGAACTGAATAGAATCCGAGTAAAAGTGTGGTCAATATTTTGTGTGTTTGTGAAAAAGACATCAGGAGACATGTCACTCTGAAAAAATAGGAGGCAAAGTTGATCACATTTGGAAAGAAAACTTCTCGAGCAAGTTTATGTCATGTATAATTTATTTTCATGGCACCAGCATAACTTGGATACCAACACTGACGACGAATGAGTGCCATTACATTGCGATATGTACTCGTATATTGATAATTCGGAAGTACATCGATATCCGCATGAGGAAAATAAGTAAGAACTTATTCACTGGAACTCAGTGCAGTCGGAAAAGGACTCGAATGTCGAAATTGACAATATTTCAAAACATTTGACTTTCACTTTTGATGCGGATCTAAATGTTTGTTATTATGCATGATGAATTGTGCGGGTTAATTCACATAAATGAAAGCTAGCAAAAGATATTGTTTTGTCTCACTTTCATGAAGAACTAACAGCAGTAAGATTGCTTTAAACGATAGAAAACTAATAAAATTGAGGTGAAAGAATCGAAAGTTATTGATAGGTGTCATGCAAAAATCATTTTGAAATCGATTTCTCAGGGAATATTTATCAGGTCTGATCAACTAGAATTTGACGTTATAATAAAATTATATTATACTCTCTTTTATTACAATATCGAACTTCATTAAACGAAGAAGTAGGTAAACTACAATGTCGATTATATGAAACAAATAATGAGAAAAGACCGTGAAAACTCAGAAACTTTGAGAGCAAAATCGAGTCTCGACTTTCATTGAATAGCACTCGCTACGCTAATACTGATGTCGGTCTCCACATTAAAGTCTTGCTGTCTTATCCACCATTTTCCTTTTTATTCTATCTACAGCAAGCTGATCAATATGCTTCTTTAATACAAATATTGATATAACGCATGTGACATCAGCTGATAACTTGTTTACCGTCTATCGATCGAAATATTTCTATGATATCTTACAACACTCCAAGCTCATAGTTAGCAGTCTATTCCACTATATTGTCTCTGGTTATAAGATATCATAGAAATATTTCGATCGATAGACGGCATAGAAATAGATTGTTTAACTGAAGTTGACTAGAATGGAAATTGACTCAAGGTCGCGGCACCGCCGGGGGAACTAAGTTGGAGCATGAATGACCAATGAAAAGCTTAGAATTACACATGTGACTGATTCTGACCCAATGATGCAGCCGTTGACAGGTGTATCTAAGTGAAAATGCGTGCGATTTATGTGCCACTATTGTGTATTGCATAAAGCTTAACCTCCGTTCTAGAGGTTTTATTGTTGTCGATTTCTATGATAGACGGTAAGCAAGTTATCAGCTGATGTCACATGCGCTAATCAATATTTGTATTAAAGCAAGAAGCAGATTGATCAGTTTGCTGTAGATAGAATGAAAAGGAGAATGGTGGATAAGACAGCAATGCATTAATGTAGAGACCGACATTATTATTTGCGCACGAGTGCTATGTAATGAAAGTCGAGACTCGATTTTGCTCTCAAACTTTCTGAGAGCTGTTAGATAAGCACGCATATTTCTATTTTCTAAATTGATATGATGTGTTGTGAGTTTATTAGTACCACGAATTCCATGGATATTCTGTAGATTGTTCAACTTTTCGAAGTATTTCCAACAAACATGATCATGACCTTCCCAATAAAAGGCTTTGTATGTTTATAATGCATTCCCGATCAACTTATCATGTGACAAGAATAAAGAATCGTAGAAACCGTTTTGGATGAATCACACAGGTGGATAAAATAAGGTCTTGGGAGTGAGTATGAAAGTGAAGCTCCCAGCGTCTCCGAAGCACAACTTTGATTCCGCGTACCGTCGAAAGTTACGGTGGTTGCAATTACATTTACACTATGTAATCGAATGACAGTCTCCGATGTAATCCTTGAAATAAATTTCGAAGTCAATCCATTCGTAAGGAAATATCCGAGAGATATTTTCCAATGGCTCAAAACACCAACTGCCACTACAACATAAGATTTCGATGCCTCCTCAACTGCACTTTGCTCAAAGTCTAGATCCCCGTAACCAAAAAATTGTCCACTGTGTTTCTCAAAGTGTATGTGCTTCTTAAGATACATTTCATCTATAATGAGACTGCAGTATCTATATCGAACAGCGTCATCAGCATCAACACTGCTCGCTCTGTATGGAAGTTACTGAAAAGATTACTGTGTAAATCCAGCATTGCACTGACTATTATTTATCAACCAAGATCGAAGTGTTGAAGGATTTGGCAGTTGAAGAAATTGTCTAACTGACTAGTAAGCCGACGGACTTCGAAAAATAATGATGACGAAAATTCCTTCACATCATCCGAGTGCTTCTTTGGCTGGCTTGATTGCAGTAATTCATACATGACTGTTAGACAAACATAATTACACAGGTCGTCTCTTCTTCTGTTTGACTAGAAAGGAAACATTGGAACATGCAACGCTATTGAAATGGCACAATCTGCTGACTAAATACCATAGCAATCGAACAATAAGCAGCCAGTTCAACCTTAAACTACAAATTGTGCAATCTTTCAGTGACTGTTGTCAACCGGATCACACAGCAGAGACACAGACGATGTCAAGTTCTACAGAGAAGTTTGTGAACGTTTTTTCATGCGCCTGCTAACTTTTTTGATAATGATCGGATGGCCGAGGGTTGTCGAGAAAATTTTGGCGCAATGATCTGGATTCTTCGAATCTGAAGGAATCGTGGCGATTGGAACATTTTGAAGAAATTCACAGCAATCCGCAAGCAGGCGCACGACTATTTTTCTTACTCTGCAAGGTATAGAAAATTTCTTTTTGCCCACGTAGTACTTTCCAGCATGTGCCATCGTTTTGAATCAGTTTGCACTTCTAGCAAAGTGATGCGCTTAACACAATCTAATTCTGTGGTTAGACATTTCTGTTAGACGGTAGGTAGTGTAATATCAATGTCGTTCATACCATCTATCGATTTTTTGATTTCTATGGGAATTGATAACATTGAATGAATGCATACAACTCTACATCAACAGTTTATTCCACTATATTGTCTCTGCTTGATCAGATCTAGAAAAACTGCAGATCTATCTCATATGAAAAGGTACCTTGATAAACTACTACGTGATAAACTTTTAAAGTGTCTTGGACTTGTCGATATAACCAAAACAACCAACTTAGCGATATTAATGTACACGCAATTCAACTTAAACGTACATTGATAACGAAAACATAGATAGCATGACACACTTGGCTTTTGTCCTTCGTCTGCACTGCACGCGATGTGTCTATTTGAGCTGAACACATGATCTTGACGTACTCTCGTTGCCCGAGGACAATTCGATATCAACAAGCAATCACACACACAACCAAACACGCGCCAAGACACATGCGTCTTACATGTGATGTGTGTGAATAGTTCATACATCATGAGTTCATAGAACGGCTCAGGACACGTCAACTTTCCATAGAACACTCTTGACTATTTGTACAAACAACGTTCACTAGCTCTTAAGTTCCTATGGCACCAGTTTTTTTACCGCAAGTTCCCTCAAATAGGCCTGCAAAGCTTTAGGGTTCCGATATAGTTCCGATAGCTTCCCCCCTCCCCGGAGTAAACTTTAGGAAGGTGTTTATTTCAGTTCGTTTGATCAATATTTGCTTCACGTTGCTACGTCAGGACAATTGACGCCACCATAGATGGACATTACTTCTCTGTTCTTTTTATCAGCTGTGTCCCGGTATGAACACTAATTTCGAAAGGAAATCGAAATCCTTCACTTGAAAAAAATTAACAGCATAATTTCAACTTGATTGCAACTTTCTTGCTTCATTTGAAGCAAAACATCTGATCAGCCTCAAGCTCGAGATAGACTTAGAGTTTCAGGATAAATTATCGACCAAATCAGAGCAGAAATAAGTTATTTTGTGTGAGAAAAGTTGGTTTGATACGATGAAATAATCAATTTCAAAGCATCGAACCAATTTTCTTATGTCCTCTTTCTTCTGTGATTACGCATCACATGGTTGGAACCGGCCGGCCCCGTCCCGGCCATAATTTTGAGGACTGGTCGTCCGGTTAATTTTATTAGGCCTTTGTTGACCATTAACGATGAATTCACTCTAATCGTTTAGTCAATCAAAGGAAAAACAGCATTAAAGGAGCAAGTACAACATTATTAATTTAACTTATTTGAAGAGCGCCTACCTATGCGCATTCTGCATGACATAGATGTTGCGAACTGCTTCTTAAACAGTTAAAAAATTGCTAATTTATGCATGAACGCACTTAATCTCAAATAAAATTTTCAGAAGCCTGATGTAATTTTTAAATTTTTACAGCAGCAAGGCAAAAACCAAGCTCCTTTTTCTTCTGAGGTCCACCTTGTTTCTATCGACTTTTGAAAGCGCTGGAGGCCGAAGTGCTGTCAACTTCTGCATATTTGTAGCGCTGATAGAAATCGACCACAAAAGAAAGAGGAGCCTGATTTTTACTGTGCTGCTGTAATGACTCTGATCTCCCGGCGTTTGGTCATCTGTGTGAATTTTGTAAAAAAGTACATTCCTTAGCCTATCCATCGAAAGATTATTCCATATCTCGAATACTTTCATTACATCGGTTAGTTTATGTAAAACATGAAGCTATAAGGAGCTGAAGTGAATGATTGGATTTCAATGCAACCACATGTTACACCATTAGCGCCTACTGCCTGAGCACTTGACAGTGGATGGTAGAACATTTCCTGAAGTTAGCGATATGCGATCAATTTTGATTGACGTTGTACGTCGTCAACCCCAGCTGGCCGGTTTTGATTGCGCCGGTCGACGGCACCGGCCGGTTTCAACCCTGACGCATCGTATATATTATATAATTTCTAGGAATACATTTTCAATGTATTGCTCAAACATTTGAACACCTAGGTTGGGAATGCATTCCCCATCCTCCTTACAGCCCTGATATGAGTTCTCCCAACTTTGACCTCTTTGGAAAACTAAAAGAACCTCTGAGGCAAACGTTTCAGTGATCTGGACGAAGTCAGGAATGCTGCGAACAGTGTTATTCGTGATTTGAATTCCTCAGGCACTCTGAATGGAGTTGCCATGTTGCCACACCGATGGGAGAAGGTTATCTCTCTCAGAGGTGACTATATTGAAGGTTGACTTTGTTCGTTTGGTTACTTTTATGTTATAATAAATGAATTATGTTTCACGCGCACGAACTTTTGGGATGACCCTCGTATAATTTCTAGGAATACATTTTCAATGTATTGTGTATTTTTCTAGTACGTTTTGTAAAATGATTTAAATACAGATATCGTTCTAGATCAACAGACTTCCTTTGTTAAAAAACTGCCGATATTTTTGCAATATTTTCCACAGATTAAAGCAAGTATTTGAGATTTCTTGCCACGGTGCAAACCTGTGGGTACAACTTCTGTGTATGGTTGATATTTCTTGAAACTCAATGTTTATCCCTGTAATGAACTTGTGGAAAAGCCCCAAAGCATGCACTTCAATTAGGCATCGTTTTCGATAACAGCATTAAGCATCTTCTTTTGGTCGAAGCTTGCAAGTTGCAAAACATGGCAAGTTTCTCTGCTTGAATTGCATGTGCATGTATGTTCTCTGCTAGAACTGCATGTGCATGTATGTTCTTTGCTAGAACTGTATGTACATGTATTAGTATTGCAATTCCCAATTCATAAAGGCAGCGGCAGTAGCAACGCACCGCATCACCTTGGCCATCAGACAAAAATAATGGCGCATTGATGTATAGGGCGAACAGATCACTCCTAATGTGCACCTAGGGCATAGTGAACTAGTATTTAAGCTGCACATTTAACTAGCAATCATACAGGTCAGTCCTTTTGCAAACTTTAATTTTCAACAAATAGTCTCGATATTTGTTTTCTGTACCGTAAGCTATGTAATTATCATTCAAATCTTTACATCCTCTCCACTTCATGCTACGTTTCTTAATTTACCTATTTTTCTAACTACAATTTCGCAATGCACATTTGAATTTGGAACTGCAGAAATTGTGTTCGGTTGCACGTTAAAAACCCCTGAAGAGAACTTTGCACAAAACTTGGGATCAACATTTCTATCATAGTCAATATGCTAAATCATACGTCAACCAACTCAAATGTTCATCTAATCTACCTAGATCACGGGCGTTGAAAATGTTTCCATTCATAAATGAAGAAATTATGTAATTCTTAGAATGTGCGCACAATACTAATAGGTTATGATCGGCAACTATATCATTTTAATTTTAAGATGATATAAAATGATATCATTTTATTTTTTATAATGAAAACATATCATTTTCTAGTGGAATATACGTAGGCCTACACCGTAGATAGATTTAGTGATGCGAATTTTTCGATTTACACTGCTACTTGCTTCTTTAATTAGATTGCATGCAGCATCAATATATTTCAAATAATGGAAGACCGACGGCAGCAGTTCAGTCATGCAAAGCTTCTCGTATATCAAAACTTAGGTAGGGCCTATGGCCTATACATCAGACATCGCAAGTTTTGATTTAAGCTTTATACACTCGAATTACAAATATGCCAACAATATGCAGTTGGTTAGCCAACAGTATCAAAAGTACGAAAAAAGACTAAAAATATTTAGATTACAGTCAAGACTTCAAAAACATCAAGACAGTTATTATTGAGTTCAATGTTCAATCAATCATAGGCCTACTGGAAGTCTGAAGTATCCAGCAATATATGAGACACACAATGTACATGTACAGCTAATCCCAGAAAACGGCGGTCTTTATTGACCGCAATCATATTTATCCAAGTCCGAAATCTCCATCTTTGACCGTAATCGCATTTGTAAATTTCAAAGCCTTGTTTACTTATTGCTGATAATTTAATCATAAGGTTATATTATACTCGTATTATAGAAACTAAGTAAGAAAAAAGCAAATTCAAACTAGTGTTTTTAAATGTAACTATAAATCAACAAGAGTCAAGAACAATAACTTCAATATACATGACAGTCTTGCAGGATGCATTGCACATATATGAAGTGCCATGCTAGTCTATTTATCGACTCCACGTTATATTTGCGTGAATCACATCTGCTTCTTAGCGCACCTGCAGTCCTGCATGTTGGGGTACATGAGACAAAGACAGAACTGTTAGTTTACTGACTGACCGTAGAACGGGGGAACTTTTAACAACGCGCATTTTTCTCAAATTACTAGGTTGCCATGTGATTCCTGTAGTCAATAGGATATCTAGGTTTTACATTATCAGCGCAGCACACCGAAATGAGTCATAGCGATACAAAGCTTCTTCTGTCTAGCTATGTGACGACAGCATAATCGATAATCGCAACACCTCTGCATGATATTCATTCGAAGTCATCATGCCTCGAACGTACGTGAAAGGCAACGGCAAACGCGCATATGGAAGTTACGACCAACAAGCAATTCGAGAAGCTGCTGAATACGTCAGAAATGGGATGTCCCTGCGAGCAGCAGCTACGAAGAAAGAAAGAAAGAAAAAATGCTTTATTCACTGTCAATACAAAAGCGGTATATGACATTATTTTGCGATACAACTTCTCAAACACATTTTGAATACTTTACAAAAGAATTCGTGTACAGCGCAGAGGAACGTTTAACAGGGAACATTATTCCTGTTTGTCGAAGATCATACATGCTTTTGCTACGAAAGGTGAAAAACTGTGACAACGGGTGACAATATCTGTTACTAGCAACTTTCCTGGCTAGTTTTATGCAAGGTCTTTGAAGCATTTCATGCACACTACTGTTGTTCCGCAGTCCCGCTCCTGCCCATCTTCTCGCTAATCTATCAATTTTGAAGATCTTCTTCATGTGCTTCTGGCGAAAGTCACATATTACAGGCCATGAATACAAAATTTGTGAAAAAACCAAGCTGACATAGGCTTGCCAGATAACAGCACTCTTGTTGCGGTTGTTTCTGAGTTTCTTAATATAAGACATGGTGCGACATAACCGTTTATGTAGCTCACTGAAATGTTTGTCCCAACGAAGGTCATTTTCAAAATGCACACCAAGCACTTTGACCGAATCAACTTGCTCGATACACCAGTCATTTACACGCATATTCATCACAGGTTTATTTGACACATTTCTTGAAATAGACATGCATTTCGTCTTGTCTACATTGATCACAAGCTTTTTTGTTCTAACCCAGGCACAAAAATCATCCACATCAGTTTGAAAAGAGCTAGCATTATCATCCACAAGATGCAGCAAAGTTATGTCATCAGCATATGCAATCACACGAGTATTAGAAAAATTCGGTAAATCATTGATCAAACTGACAAATAGTAGCGGTCCTAAAACCGAACCCTGTGGAACGCCACTTGAAACAGGCTTCCACGGGCTACTATAATCAGAAGAGACAATACGCTGGAATCGACGAGACAGAAAACTTTCTATCTAACAAACAACATATGGTTGAAGATGAAATTGTTTGATCAAATTATTGAGAAGAGTCAGGTGGCTTAGACTGTCAAAGGCTTTTCTGAAGTCAACAGCTAGCAGTTGTACAGAGTTGGAAGTGCGAGCAGTAATATGTTGCAGGATTGTCAAACGAAGGGTTAGGAGTGCATTCGTGCAGCCTCCGAAGTTGCCAGGTATAAAGCCAAACTGTCGAGGGTCAAGGCTATTCTTTAAGTGCGGTAACAAAATGAAATCCCGAATAATCTTCTCAAAAACCTTGCTTGGAAAAGGTAGCAGCGAGATAGGCCGATAATCAGTCTTTCCTTTTGGGATAGGAAGAATGTCTGCAAGTTTCCACGCTAGAGGAAAAAGATTGGCATTCAGACAACGATTATAGACATGAGCAAGAGGCCCGGCAAGAATATCTGCGAAAGAGCGGTAAAAATACCCGGGAATACCGTCAGGGCCGGATGAATTGGACTTATAATTAGAAGCATTGTATTTGTCATGTAAAGCTTCATAACTTCATCAAGGGAAAGCACAAACAAAAACCAGGAAGGCCGCCAGTCTTGTCTGAATTTGAGGAAGCGGAATTGGCTACCACGATAATACAAGTGTTGGATTGGGGATTTGGACTGAAC
>CAJQUW010004853.1:0-15682 GCA_907163375.1 Prostheceraeus crozeri
GGAGATTTTCCAGGCCATTCGAGAATGCAATCCTTGGATCGTAGCACTTGTGACCATTGCTTCCGATAGTGACATGGTGCTCCGTCCTGCATGAATATATTGTGTTGTGTATGTCCATGTGCATCTCCAACTTGCTTTTTTAAGACTTCCAGTACCGCTGTCCATTCATTGTGTAATTTTTGGTGAGAGAAGAAGAAACGATATGCATGCCGTCCTTTTGATGAGATGGCTCCCCCTACCATTGGCTTGGGAACAATGCTTCACTGTTGGGACAACGTAGCGGTGTGAAGCGTTGTCCTGGTGGGCGTCGACTTTGCATCGAGCGAGTCCCGAACTGTGTTGGTCTATCACTCCACATTACTTTCTTCCTAGTCGGATCGGTCCAGTGTTGATGACGTTTTAGCGAATCGTACTCTTCTTCGCCAGTGCTGGAGTAAGTATGGCTTCTTAGCCGGGTCGGTAGCTCTTCAAGTCTAGCTCTTTTCGATAGACGGCGTGGACAAAAGTGCTCGTTTCTCACGTTGATTCCATTTTCTTTCACCCATTTCAGATAGCTTGCTTAGGCAGGACTATGGTCGGAAATTTTTGTGCATATCGGTTTATGATGCGAATGTATGGGTAGTTGTCTTCCGTGGTGGTCCAGTATCATTCTCGGCCATCATTGAAATTGGAAAAACGGGCATGCTTCTGGAATTGGCTAATTGTACGCCATGGCGGACTGATAAACATTTTCCTTGCTATTTCTCTTTGGCTTCATTCCCAATTTTTCGACAATGCAACGATTTTGAGCGCGACGTGGTTGGCAATTAGATACTTCTTCCTACCCATGACTAACGCCGATACTATGGAAAATGACTGAGACTTAGCTCCATCACACTTGATCGTTTGCTGAAATTCCAATTCAAATTCAAATGCCTGAACGCACTTGCTCAGTGCATGTCATTAGTTATCTAATTATTGCCAAGTAATTAGTCCCTGCGTCGGTGCGAGTACTGACTCACATCGGTTCGCTTACAAACAAAATTGGCTGTTTTCGGGAGTGGGTGGCTCTAAACATGTGCAAGTGACTGGCTGTTCAGCAATAGGCATGTGTCATAGAGAGGTTTAGTGGCAATAACAATTATTCATAGTTTTCCATTGGTCAGCAAGCCGATATCTTAATGACCATCATAGAACCCTTACAACAAACCCCCTACAAAATGAGGCTTTGCCAGAGGGAGGAGCAGTAATAATTTCATCAACTAATAAAATAAAAAAAAATATGGGCATACATGAGACCTGTTCAGAATGGGTAGAAACGTCACTTTCCATCTGGCAAACAATGCAGGCTATACTTTAAAGCGATCGATCGATATTTTTGTGCTTGTCGTCTAGGTAGTTGTATCAAAAACACTTTGTCAAACTTTTTGAGAACGCGATAGGGTCCTTGATACGGTGGTGATAAGGGTGAACGGCGCGAGTCGACGCGTATAAAACCATAAGTAGCATCACGCAAGGATCGGTGGATATAAATATAATATAAAAAGTCTTTATTGTCTCACAATGTGGGTACAAATCGGTGAGCACATAACAAAGAGTCATTACAGCACAGATATAAAAGGGAATTTGGGTTAACAGAAGGTAGAAAGAAAACGTTATTTACAAAATTTAATGAAGGAGTTTCCGAAACGCTTCGTTTTAGCAAAAGGAAAGAAGAAGCAGCATGAGTTTCTAGTAGACAGTGAAGGCCGTTCGACGAAAAGTTCACGTAAAGGGTGGCAGGGGTTCTTCGTGATTGAAGTGAACAGTTTTGAACAGGACTTGCTCGCGACAATTGCCAGAGACTTATCAATGTCCAAGCTTAAGCCCATTATACGGAAAGCCCTGCGTTCGACCGAGTTTAATTTTTCCAGCAAATAGGTAGAAACATTACAAAAGCAGGCAAAAGAATATATAAGAATAGAGCGGATGAAAGCGACGTAGCATCTATACATTAAGTAAACAGGACAGCCAGAGCGACGAAGGTTACAGAGTATAAAAATGTCGCTTGGATGCCTTCTTTACAATGGCCATGAACATGACTGTTCCACTTGAGGTCATCAGATAACAGAATTGCCGAGGAACGACAGAATATGGACCTTCTGCGATTGTCGTTACCGGGAGAGGGAAAATATGGGCAAAGGGGTCAAAGTTTTGACTTAGTTATGATGTTCATAACGCGACATTTAGATTGATTGATTGGCCAGATAAATCGATGCTGACCATTTAACAAAATTTCGCCATTCTACCTGTAAACAAATCATCGTTAGCTCCTCGAAATTGTAAATGCATGATCAACACATCGTCTGCGTAGCAGATAACCGATGTGTGGGAACAAACAGGGCGAAAATCATTTATAGCATGATAAGAGAAGAGGACCTAGTACGCTTCCCTGAGCAACCAACCCCGCTGGGAATTGCTGACCACGCGGTGATTTCGCCATTTCTACACGAACGGATTGAAATCGAAATGACAAAAAACTCGAGATCAACTTCACCAGTAGATGCTGGTTGATTAAAAAGAGAGCATGCATTCAAGATGATTTGGTGCGGTAGTTTATCGAAAGGCTTTCGCCAAGTCTATTGAGAGAAGGCGAACGCAGCCAGACTCAGAATCCAAGAAGTTCAAGATTCTGTGTTGAGCAAGGACCAGTGCGCTTGTTGTTCCTGAGCCGGGTCTGGATACGTAAGCAAATTGATCATTACTAATGCTGCCTGTATGAGGGAGAATAAGCTTGTCCGCAACAATCCGTTCAAACACTTTCGACAGACACGGCAAGATGGAGATTGGTCTGAAGTCACTGATACTTTTAGGATTTGGACATTTAGGGATTGGACGAATGTATGCTCTTTTGAAGCACGATGGGAAAACACCTTCATAGAGGACACCTGTTGAATAAGACAGCAATTGCTGGAGAGAGAGTAATCGCGAAACGCCGAAAAATCCAAGATGGGAGGCCATCAGGACCATAGCTGCTCTTTTTTATCTTTAAAAGATACGAGGTGACTTCTGACGGAGAAAGTGACGTCACTTCATTGCGAGCAGAGGATGCTCAATTGCGGGAGCGTCACAAGTTCTGAATACCGACGAGAAGTAAACACTGAAGTCTTCTACGGAAAAGTTCGATGTGGCGCTCTGTTTGGTGTACCTGGAGACACGCTTGAGAGAATCCCAAAGCTTACGTGAGTCACCAGAATCCACCGCATCCTTGATGAAATTTTTCTTTAAGAATGGTTATGCGAGGAGACCTCCTTCCGGAGTCGTTTGTACTTGGACCACTGCTTGAGATGGAAAGATCGATCTCTGTATCAATGATAGCTTTGAGCCAATCTTTCATCCAGTATGGGTCATTCGACTTCGTCCGGATAGTTCTTACAGGAAAGCATTGATCATACACATATAAAACTGGGCTCCAAGAAAAGTTTCAGCACCAAAAATCTAAACTAACGGGGTTTGTGATTATAGAATTCCAATCGAAAGAAGAAATTGCATGATTAAACTTGGCATATTCGATGATGTAAATTTTCTTATCTTTTTCTTAGCCACTTTGATGACAGGAGAAGGCGACGGATGCCAGAAGACGACACTGTGATTCAGAGTTGGCTAAAGGAGGAAGAGAGGAGGCCTTCACATCCGTGCTGAAGTTGACAAAAAGTTGGTCGAGGGTATGATCGCCCCTAGTGGGGAAATCGACAACAGTAGATAATTGCAGTACATTGGAAATGTCAGTAAAATGATGTCGAAGACCATTAAAATCTCCACAAACTGCGATGCGAATAGAAGGGCCATGGGTAACACGAACTGCATCAATCAATGATGTAATAGATGATAATGCTGCATTATTTGCTTGCGGCACATTCCAGTAAGGATGATAGATGACCACAACGAAGAGAAAAAGTTCCTTTAAAGTAAACGACACAAGCTCTGTCTTCGGAAATTCGACGGATGGAGTTGAAATTTCAGGAGTGATATAATTACTGAGGGAGCTGCGATAATAACACAGAATTCCGCCACCACGACCATTACGACGATCACTTCTCAAAGTGTGATATTCAGGTAGCGATAAGGAGTCAACTTCAGTGAATTCTGTAAGCCAAGACTCTGTGATGACACAAATGTCGGGTTTATTCTGATGTATGAGAAGAGAGAATTCATCGAATTTATTTCCCATAGAGCGTGCATTTGTTAGTAGAATGCTCGGGTTGACCAATTTTCTTTTGAAACAATGACGATGCTTGAGTGGACTCGGTTCACACGAAATGGAAATTAAATTTCTCTGCAAGGGTCTGTATTGGAAATTCCCGTCATGAAGTACGGCTTCATCGTAGTTGTATGATGAAACGCAAGGGGTCGAAATTCAACGGTCGCCTGACGAGCTCGCTCCAGTTCTTCATTTGAATCTTCATGTGGAAAAAATTCTCCGGGTATGCATATGGGATCACCATATAAATGTTCTGCTGAAGATACACCGGATGGCTCTCGAGGCATTGTCCGAATACCCAGCAAAAACCACGGAAGTTTTTTTACCCAATTACAATTCTCTTGAAACCGTGCCATGAGACTTGCCTTCATATGTCGATGAATTCTTTCAACCAGTCCGTTGCTGGAGGGCCTGAATGCCGTTGTTTTGTTATGATTGTAACCAGAGAGTGACGCTATATTCCTCCAAAGTTGAGAAGTGAACTGAGCACCCCTATCACTCGATATGTCATCAGGAATACCGTATCTCGATAACCATGTTTGTTGGAAAGCCTTTGCGCAGGTGGAAGCGGAAATATCAGGTATTGAAACTGCCTCTGGCCAGCGAGTTGCGCGATCAACCATTGTGAAGATGTAATGATGACCTTCAGAAGGTGGCAATGGTCCAACAATGACAATGTTGACGTGACCGAATCGCCGACGTGGCGGGGAATATTCCTGTAGAGGAGAATGTGTGTGACGATTAATTTTTGAGCGCTGGCATGCGATACATGATTTTGCCAGCTTGGAAACATCGTTGCGAATTCCATGCCAAACAAAGCGGTCGGTTATAATCTTGACAGTGGCTTTTGGTCCAGGGTGAGATAATCCATGTAAAGCTTCAAAGACGTTCTGACGCAAATTTTACGGTACAAGAGGCCGAGGACGTCCGAGAGAAACATCGCATAATATATTCTTATCATTATGGCGAACTGTGCGCCAGGTTAGATTGGAAATAGAAGTTTTGGCCATTTTCATTTCATCAGAGTATTGAGCTTGAGCCTCAGCAATTTCGTTTAAATTGATGCCAAAGGAGAAATAGCACTAACAAGTTTCGATTGGAGAGCGCGATAGTGCGTCTGCACACAACATTGAATTTTTCATCAATATGATTTAAGTCAAGAGGGTAGATATTCACTGATTGCGCTTAAAATGTCGCGTAGTCGTGCACTCCAGGGATCTCCTTTCTTTTTGAATGCAGAAATCAAAGGCTTATGATCGGTGAAAATAGAGAACGATCGTCCTTCTAGCATATAACGGAAATGACCGATTGGACAAATAGATCGAAAGGAATTCTCGATCAAATGTTGAATATTTCATTTCTGGTGGACGCAATCTCATTGAGGAAAAATGCTATTGGCTGTAATATTCATTTACTCTTTGTTCAAGTACTGCTCCGACGAGCCCGTTATTGCTAGCATCTGTCGTTTAGAAAGTAGATCTGCGTATCGCCACAGGATGAGCAAGCAGGGTGGCATCAGCAAGAGTGTGTTTTGCTTTATCAAATGCTCTATCAAGCTGGCTGTTCCAAATAAAGTCTTACTACCTTTTTGTCATGTAAGAATAAAATGGTTCAAGAATATTAGCTGCACCAGGTATAAATTTCCTGTAAAAATTAAACAAGCCACATAAGGATTGTAGTTCCTTCAAAGATTTTGGTTTAGAAAATGAGCGAATGGCTTTTACTTTTGAGGATTTTGGTATCAATCCCGATCCAGATGCGTGATGGCCTAAAAAATCAATTTCAGGCTGGCCAAAAACACATTTATCAACACGAAGAATTAGACCATATTCATTCAATTTCGATAATACTTCTTTCAAATGAATCTTGTGTTCTTCAACTGAGCGGGACCAAATAATTACCATCGATGTAACAAAAACAGTTGTTCAAGCCATGTATAACACGATCCATTAATCGCTGAAAGCTTTGACTAGCTCCATTATGTCCAAAAGCCATAACAACAAATTCAAATAGACCAAAGGGAGTTGCAATTGCTGTTTTTTCGATACTGTCTTTATCTAGGGGAATATTCCAAACGGCCTTCAGTATGTCTAGTTTGGAGGAGGAAAAATCGTTGCATCCATCCAGAATTTTTGAAAGTAAAATCACTAATAAAAGCGGAACTGGATAGCGATCAGGCTTTGTTTTTGTATTTAATCGACGAAAATCACCGCAAGGGCGCCATTCATTCGGACCATTTGAACCTGGCGAATTCTTAGGCACCATGTGAAGCGGAGAACTCCAAGGAGATTTCGAAGGACGTATGACACCCATTTTTAACATGGCATCGAATTCTTTTTCGCAATTGCCAATTTTTCTGGTGATAGACGGCGTGGGCTTGCAGTGGACGGCGGGCCAGTTGCTTTCAATATGATGAAATATGCCATGTGATGGGTTTAAATTGGCTTTCAAAACGAGCCGTGAGAGTTTCTGGTCATATAACTTTTGAAAAATCGTCCAAAAGTCTGCGAAAAACATCATCACTGAACACTTGATTATGCTGTCATTGGTATCGGGGAACGGGAACATCTGAGAGAACAGAGGTGTTGTCAAATAGGTCGTTGAATCAATCATTGTCTGTTTTTTAAAATTAACTAATAAACCGTGATGAGCGAGGAAATCTGCTGCTATTAACGGAACTTTAACGTCAGCGATCACAAAACGCCATGAATATTGATCGACCTCCAAAACAAACGAAGAGAAATGTTTCGAAAAACCATAAGTTTATTAATTATGGCTCCGGGTCGCGGAAACTAACGTTGGTGTTCTTCTGGAGGAATAAGAATTGTTTGCGTACGATCAGAATATAAGTTGCAGGGAAAAAATAGAAACTGACGATCCACTATCACACAAGAAACGATGTCCTGAGTTTTTATTGATCAGATAATAGCCTTTTCCGACGTTGGTTGCTGATGCAATTAATTGTTCCGCGACCGTCGACCGATCCGTTTTTTTTGAAAACTTCCAAGAACATCCGTCCATGCAGCGACGTGCTTCAGATCCAAATTTTATTCCATGATGTGATAACAAAGCCTTGTTGATTGTAACAATTTTTGGGTGATATCGGGGTGAATATTTGAGGATTCTTTCGGGATGACAATCTTGCTCCTTCTCTCGGAAATATGTATTGTGAGTATTGTGTGTCTTCTGACTTGTTTGAAACGAGCAATCAACTTCTTCTACTGTTGAGGGTGGTGCAGTCACTGATGCAACAGGATTTGCAGCATCATTTTTTGTAGAGAGGCTAGACCACCAAAATCGTTGACATCTACCAACGAATTTCGTTGAATTTCTGTGGGCATAATTTGCAGAAAAATTTCTTTCCATAGGTTAATTTCGCTTCCATTCGGTAATTTTCGAAGAATGAGCAATTCTTGGTATATTGTTTCTGGATCATTGTCTCCCAAGCCCATTTGCATCATGTTGCGTATGAGGAGTCGTTTGATCACGGAAGGATTGGTATCTATTATCAGTTTACATACATGCACACCCGTACGCCTGGGAGGTTCAGGCTCGACTGTCAGTAGCCGCGCATTACAAATTTCAAACTCAACCACATAAAAGCAATATCACGTCAATACAATAAAGAAGATTGCGATAAGGAAGGCTGCCAAACCCAGGCCATAGATGTAGAGATCCCAACCATGTCCTAACTCCCACTGTCATTCGCAGTCACAGAAATCTGGACTTAGATATCAATCGTCACACTCCCTAACAAGCCTAAAAGAAATATGTCCCTTATCTATTAAACTATGCCAGTTTATCTAGTAATGTATTTTTTGCTATCTAGAGATCTCATTAAATCCCGTAATATCCCTGTCCCTGTTAAAACGAGGGGCAAATTAACTACGCATAGAAATCCCTCATATTGAAAAGAAGTGCATAGATAACAAAATATAATCAAATAAGTTAGCAACACCAAATAGCATGTAAACTCAAAACAGTCAGAAAATAAGATTATTAGCGATGAATAAAATCGAACCTACCAAGGGTAAGATACGAAGTCAGAACTCGAATGATACATTACTGCCATCCGGTTGAGTGTAACACTGATCTTCTTTGGAGTGATGCCCAAACCCGAACAAAACGAGGCAACGTCGAATTGCTTTGTGCCACTAACATTATTACCAACAGGTTCCACAACATTTAAAATCGAACTTGACGTGGAAGCAACAGTGGACGAGCTCAGTACCTCTGTGGCTAGCCTCATCCGCTTCTCTCCTCCGGCGTTGTAAACGTCTATACATTCAGATCGATGACCGGTCACCGCGTAGCTTTTGCCAATTGCTTTGTCGCTGGAAAAAGAGTTTTAAAAGTCTCAAAGTTTATTGTTTAACTAATGAAACAAATTTATGAGATAGTACATACTTTAAAAATATAATTTTGACTGAACTACCAGTCTAACTACAGTCTCTATACACATATAACGTCCTAATAAATTATATCAATTTCTTGTTCAAATATTACAAAGAATACTTAATTCAATCTCAATTTGTTACAACAATAATATATTTTATTTATTATATGTTTATATTATAATCATTTCATTTTATTATTGTTCATATTATTTTGGGTTATAATTATTTTATTATTTTTTCAGCAATACATACAGCAATATAAAAACTTATTTTTCAATAAAATTAATGTCATGCAATTCAAATAATCCATTTATCGGATTGATGGCGAGTATAAATCAGTAAGCTTTTATGCCACCTATGCTTACAGAAAAAGTTCAGTAAAATTCGGCAGTAGACCATTATTGATACATATAATCACGCTTAAATATTTATATATGACAGAAAAATTAAAATGAACAATGAATATTTCATTACGGTTTCATCTGACTTGCCCCGTTTTTACGATTATTTTATTATATTTTCAGCAATACATTACAGCATAATATAAAAAATTATTTTCAATAAAATAATGCATGCAATTCAAATAATCCATTTATTGTTGATGCGAGTATAAATCGTAAGCTTTTATGCCACCTATGCTTACAGAAAAAGTTTCAGTAAAATTCGGCAGCAGACCATTATTGATACATATAATCACGCTTAACAATATTTATATATATATATACGACAAATAAATTAAAATGAACAATGAATATTTCATTACGGTTTCATTGACTTACCCGTTTTTTCGATTATCCTCGTGGCCGTTGTGCGTCGGAGTCCTCCGCTTTGATTGTTTGTAGTGGCGATCGTCCCTCTCCTGCAGCTTCCATTATCGTCCCGAAAGGTCATGTCAAGCCGTATTGTGAACCCATCGGCGAAGATAGATACCATCGTACGTTCGAATAGTGCGAATGCGATTGCAAGAAAAGCGCTGTCAGTTAACACAATTTTGGGGCGGTCGCTTTTCGATCATGGTTTTGTAAATTTGTAAGCGGTACATCGACTGCGATCGGTAATAGGATAAATCTTAACACGTTTTGGATCTACATTTCAAGATCTTTAAGTCCACACCTTTTTCGTCTTCGTCACTTTTTCGTTGCGATTCACTCTAAAACCTTCTTGGTCGTCAGATCTTTTCGAAAGTTGTAATTCGCTCTGGTACATACGGACCAACTGTCAGCTCTCGGATTTCCTTTCCTCCTCGAAGCCCTAAGTGAATAGCGGTAGAAGATAAATCAAATGTCCGGTTCAACTTTTTGGGATTATCAATACGTAACTATTTAACCTCGCTCCCACATACGATTTCTTCTATGTTGGTTCGGTTTAATCGGGGGTGTGTGGTGTTGGATGCCTCTTTTCTTTGGTGTGGTGTGTTACATTAAGTTCGCCTAGGTTTACTTTCTGGTTGCTGACGGTCCAAGTGATGTTCTTCGCATCTGCTTTTGCTGTGTGCGGTTTGTGGCGACTCTGGGGGGGGTGTTGCAAGCGCAAAATCTGGATCTGAAAATAGTCGCCATTGCCCTTTTTCTCCACTCTACGCTGTAACCCGTAGGATACTCGCCAATCTCCAACAAACTAAGCTTTTCCTTTCCCTTCTTTTTGATCCTTCTGCTTTCTGTCTGTTTTCCCTCTTCTTAGCACCCTTCTGCCTCCTCCTTCCCTCATGGGAGAGTTTTTCACTAGGATACGATCCCCATTCACCTTTTCTTTACTTCGGAAAACAAACTTCTTGCAAAATGCAGGAGTTGAGGCTGTTTAGTTTTGCCTTTAGACATTGTTTGCCTAGTTGTAGCAAAACCTTATCTTCCGGTGGAAGATACATCAACTCCACTGGACCCAGCTTCCCTAAGATTCTTCCTATTACGCTCTCCAAAGGCCAGTCATCGAAAAGTTTTTTGAGCCCAGGTTAGGCACTATTCAATGTTGTTAAGGATTTTGGATTAATTTGTTTTCATGATGTTTATCGGATAACGTCAGTGTCGGGTTTAATAGGTCTGTGCATGTCGGTTGATGATGGTGATTGTGCCCAGTAGATTTCATCAAATCTTAATAAGTCATTAAGATCAATCTCTTCAAAATTTGTTCGATGTCGTTTTTGTGTGTTCTTGATGATGATGCTCTAATGGAAAAAGGATTATTCCTTAGCTCTGCTGTCATGAAAATACTACAAATTTCAAATTTCACCATGTATTGATCTCATGGTTATTCTTAAACATAAGTAATCATCCCTGTTAATTTTATTCCCTCCCCGAATAGAGATCACTTTAACATTGTTATTCTGTCCTCCCCCCGAATAGAGATCAACTATAACATTGTTAATTTGACCCTCACCCGAATAGAGATAAACTGGATAGTTTAAAAACGTGTTTTTTTAAAGGAGTTTCATGGATATTTGTGAGATATCTCGGCCAATTATCTGTCAAAATTCCCTCGGGCTATGCTCTCGGGAATTTTAACAGATAATTGTCCTCATTATTTCAGCAAATATCAATGAAACCTCCTTTAACCATTACTTACTGACTGACAGATTGCCCATATCTGTCAACTGGTCTTCTTTGGCGCCGCGGATATCTGCGAACCGTATTCGCGCTGTTTGTCGATCTCCTTTGAGCTTGACTCACTGGCACTGAATGATAAGTTTCGTAGTCATCTAACCATTCTTCAGCATTCCATCGATCGTGATGATCACCACACGTTTGTGCAGGGGTTCATGTATACTGGTTTAATTACTAGTTATCCGTTGCGATCGTTCTAATTTCACATCATATGTTGCATTCCAAATTTTTGTCATGATCACTCCCCTCCTTATCTTATTAGCCCTTTTCCGTTTGCTCAGTAGTAACCTGGTTCCCCAGGTTTGTAATGCCGGTATGGTTCTGTGGTTTCGCATATAGATTTGTTAGTGATCGTTTACTGCTCCCGATTCTCGTTGGTGTAGAGTATGTCTTATTATGCTTGCAATGGAATGAGCATGTTACGGTTAGTCATCGATAAAATGGAAGTTGTTCCCGTTAATTTCGTTTGGAGAACTGCGAATTATCGAAAAGAAATTCCAAATCAATTATTGCAAGGTAATCTAGGATGTTCAGATCTTAAGGCCGATAATGCTTTTTAACGTTCGATGAAATCTTTCAATTGTCCCATTTGACTGACGGAAAAATAAACGAGGATTTCACATGTAGATATTCAATTTTAGCAAAAAGTTCTCGAATTTCATCAGTTCGAAATGATTTGCCATTATCGCTCACTAAATACACAAGCATGCCCCATCTAGCAAAAAGTTCTTGAAGTTTGGCGATTACCTCGGCACTACTACCATTCCGCAGGCTCTGATCAGTTCGTGTAGAATGCAAGGTGCAAAACATGCAATGCCTGCAAAATTCTTCGATAGCCTTATCCATTCCAGGCCAATATGTAAAAGGTCGGAGAAGTGATTTCATTTTGTTAGCTCCAATGTGACCTTCGTCGTGAGCTTGGTGTAGTAACTCTTTCCGAAGCGGCTTCGGGAGAATCACCGTTCTATCCCCATTGCACATACTCAAAGTCCTTTGTTCCATTTCATGAAAGCTAGGTAGCGAATTTGATAGTATGGTTTGAATGTTTTCAAGATTGATCAATCCTAATCGTTATTAATTGCCTCTTATCACTGTTGACAGTTCATGATCTGCTGTTGTTGCCTCTGCAACTTGCTGAAGGTTAAGAGGTAAACATTTCAAAACTGCACATATCGTTGTTTCAGATACAGTTTTCTTCTTCTGTCTGTGGAAAACTCAATCGAATTTGCGTGACAAACGCATTCAGCTAGGACATTGAGCTCTTTTCGGAAAATATGGATTAATTTCGAAATTTTGTAATGCTGACTACATATCATCCATCTTTGAATTCTTGGTTTGAAATCAGATTCAATGGGTTTATGAAACAGCTGCACAATCGGTAATATGGTCCGTTTCAACGACGAACGATGCTCAACAATAACCAAATAAAGACGAAAATCTATTGATAGTAAACACGTTCGCAAGAAAATTCCCTTTCCAATTTGAGAATTACCTTTGTTACTCATCGGAGTAGTTGGTTTCTTGAAGCATAGATAAACAGGTACATTATTTTGCAGTAATACGCCAACAAAGTCCCAATTTGCTTGCGTCACATTGAAAGGGTTTTATTTTCTTTGTAGGGATCAAAAAATAAAAATGCGCATTGTTGGCATTTCAACCGTTCTTGTCGTAGACGAATCAAAAAGTAGCTAACTTATACTCTTGATTTGTTGCAATTAAAATTTGTCGATAACCGTAAACCATGTCTCGCAATGTGTTTTATGGGCAAAAAGTACTATAATGGGGTTACGAATTGACTTCCAACATATGATGCTTAGACCAAGGAAACTTCTTACCGTCCTTCCTTGGTATCTGGTGGATTCATTTTCCAAAAAAAATTTAGCATCCAATTTTTGAGGTGATGGTTTTCACCTCCGTTTTTGATCTAAACCTATCATGTCCAAGAAACCTTTCAACACTCTTAGACTGCTGGAACTCGCCATTTTCGCCTTGTTTAATCCAACCCCTTCTTCTTGCAATCTTTGAGAGAAGTTAACCAATTCCAATATCATTGATCATGCTCCTCGACTGTCCTTCCATGAACTATTATATCGTTTCGATATAATGAAAAAACCTCCATATCAATCCAGACAAGATACTCGCGCAGTAACCCGTTGAAAAAATTTCGTGAGCGGAGCACAGAGCAGAAATTCAGTCCATAAGCAATAGCCTCATCTGTATCGAAATCTTCCCTAATAGGCGTGTTGAATAAGTAAGCTAGTACCTAGAGTAATGGCCATGGCCTCTTCTGGGGCCGATGCTGTTATTAGGGACTTTCCTTGCCCAATAAGAAAATTTTTTTGGCATCCTGTCCAGCCAGGGCGGAGGGGAGGAAGGAAAAGGAGTGAGAGGATAGGGGGAAAAGCATTTTGTCGCTCCGGCTAAATTTGCGAGCTATTTTCATTTTTGATGAGAAATTGCATTGAAGGGGGGGGTAGGCCAATTAATTGATATGAAGTGCTACTGACCCGTATTGATTCTTTAACTTTCTTAATTCAGCACAATATTTCGCATGTATACTGAATTTCTTGTGTAAAATTTTGTATAGTTAGGAGCACTACCAGGTCACTTGGTTTTTCATTTACGTGCTCATATAATATCCAACTTCTCGTCAATGTTTTGTAGCTTTCTTTGCTTTAATTTCGGGTGTGAGAAATTGAGGCGGGAACTCGTACCTTGCAGAGGAGGAGCATGCCAACAAAAAAAGGGTTAAAGGGGGTGTTAACAGCACTTCTGGTTCTATCTCTGTAAAACAGTACGTCTTCGTACTGTATCATTTAATTTCCCAATTTGACCGCTTGAAAACATTTTCATATTTTAAGCAAATAATATTATTCCTCTGTATATATGATTTGTTATCAACCATCTGTATTGATGGATAGACGTTGATCACTGGATATATCAGCACCAATCATCAACAGCAGCCAACTTTGCATAATTGTCCATGAGTTTCTTGAATATAGGGCATACGTAAGCAAAATTGTGGCATTCTTAGACTTTTGAAAGATCAACATGTACGTAAAAAAGTATATCTCGAACAACTTCTGCTTCTTATATGTACACTACATTCGCAACTATCCCCTCAAACTGTGGCACTTTGAAAATTTCCCCAAGCTTTTATGAAACCTCGAGCAGATGAAAGTAGATTATCTCTAGGAAGAATGTCAATTTGGTATAGGAATATATAGAAACTATTAACTTTGCTCCTGAATTGCTAATGCTACACAGGTATATACCATTTGCATTCTTACATTGCGAGCAACGTCAGCATTTTCGAACGCAAATATTGAATAAGCGCTTTCATCGTCATCATTAGTCGATATTATTTCATTTGCATAAGTTGATTTTTGCGATTTACAAACTCGGGCGAAGTGACCTTTCTTTTTGCACAACTTACATTCTGCTTTGCGAGATGAAATTTGGAACCACATCTGTAACATATCTTACCAGGAACATGGTTTGATATTACATCTTTGACCTGACCTTTATGTTCTTTGTTTTTACCAGGGGATGACTTGAATAACATGTTTTTCATCCTGTTTGTTTGCTCTGATGACACTGAATGTACATTGAAAGGATGTACTACCCCTCTTTCAGTCCGGGCACGCTCAAATGATTCTGCTTTGATTAGGGCTGCATCGAAAGTCAGTACTTCTGCAGATTCTGCAAGTAGTCGTTCACCAAGGCGATCGTCTCTGACCCCCACCACAAAGATGTCGCGTAACATCGTCGTTAGACTTGATCCGAAATTACAATCACGAGAAATTCTACGTAATCTGCAAGCAAATTCTGTGGCAGACTCATTGACCATTTGACGAGCTTCGTAAAACTGTTTTCTCAACAGCAAGACTGATGTCCTTCCAGTAAAGTGCTCATCAAATCTGTCCACTGCATCTTTGTAAGTAACCTTTGAATCTGGCAATCCATCGTAAATAGCTAGTCCATCTGGACCCAAACAATTTAAGAATACTGGCTTCTTTTGAGACTCTGTTGCATTGACAATTTGTAAATAATTGTCGAACGTTCTCCTGAAATATTCCCAATCCGCAGACTTTGGATTACTAGGAAGAATTGGAGGAGGAATTAATGAGCCAGAGTTTTGAGTTACTGCAGTAGTAGTATTACTCCCGGTGGTCGCCATAAATGTTGCGTATGAGGAGTCGTTTGATCACGGAAGGATTGGTATCTATTATCAGTTTACATACATGCACACCCGTACGCCTGGGAGGTTCAGGCTCGACTGTCAGTAGCCGCGCATTACAAATTTCAAACTCAACCACATAAAAGCAATATCACGTCAATACAATAAAGAAGATTGCGATAAGGAAGGCTGCCAAACCCAGGCCATAGATGTAGAGATCCCAACCATGTCCTAACTCCCACTGTCTTTCGCAGTCACAGAAATCTGGACTTAGATATCAATCGTCACA
>CAJQUW010004854.1:0-15429 GCA_907163375.1 Prostheceraeus crozeri
ACCCCTATTATTGGAAGCGGTGTGGTGTATGCTTCTAATGAATATCACACTAATAGCTGATTCAGTTAATGATGAATGGTGGGTGGACATCTGTGGTGATCGCATCAAGAAAATTTACCAGTCTTATCAAGAATCTAAAGTTGCTATCAATATAATGCCGCGTCTATATCACACAGTTGAAAGCTTCATTCATGTAGTAAATCCTTATCTACAACAGAAGTTGAAACATGTGATGAAAGTAAATATGATGTAAAGACACACCACATTTCGTTTTCAATTAAAAATCAACGCGTTGTTCTGAAACTGCGTGATGACATTCAATGTCATTTGAGTAAAAATTTGAAAAAACTCTTTGGTTTTTCAATGCTACAAACTGTGTTTACTGCTGCGCATACGATTGGTATAGAAACACCAATGACACTTGATAAACATGAACAGCACCTTTACATTCAAAGTGATTTGATTTCTACTACCTAATTTCTGTTGGTGAGAGAAAAAGCAATACATTTTACGTGAAATTTCATTCATGATAAAGACGCTTCATATGGAATAGTCGAGAAGATGTTTGAATCTATTTTCTATCATCCCGTCGTCAAACAAACTATACCCTCTATTGCTATCAAAATTACCAATGGTTTACAAGAGTGCATCCATGTGAAAGATCTAAATCCCTCGTAACTTTAGTGTTTCGGAAAACAAAGTGAAGTCACTGTGTTATGTTTATTGAAATAAAAATATATGTATGAAAAAGTCTTTTCACAGATAAAGGAAGAATGGGCTGACTGTAGGCATATATTCACAAGGAAGAAACGATCTCATGCGATACATAAAACAACCATGTAGTATTCTACAAAAAGAAAAATTAAAATACTGAGTTAAAGTTGATTATGTCAATACAATCTCCTGAATGTGGGTAGCGTGAGTTTTATTCTTTTAAGTGGAGGAGAGGTATTGTTGTGTCAGGATTTCCATGTGGAAGAGATGTGTTTATGTCCTATCCAACACCTCTTATCCTCCCATGCTGAAAGATCTCGTTTCTTGAACGTGTGCGTTTTCACAGTATGAACTTGAGATTTTAAGATTGTCATATTGACAAACGTTATAGTATTTATTTTATAGGCCTTCTTATAGGACCAATGTTTCATTTTGTGAACAATGGATTTTGATATACCTTTAGCACGCTTAATACTATCTGCACATTCTTTTAATTTCATGGAAATATATTTTAGGACCGGGAGGAGAATCATTTCATCTATTTCCTTCCCTGCTGTTTCATCCTTTAAAACAACCAAGTTTTTGGCTTTCAATTCTGTATGGAATAGAGTGGATGAGTGGGATTGTAGTTAGATGTATCGAAATATTTTTCTAATGACTTACCTACTTCATTAAAATTTAAATCTTTTTGAGTGGTAATTCCTAAAAAGAAACTATCTGTATCACCACCCAGCAAGCGAACCTCTTTTACGAGAGGGCATGGTTTTAATATTTTGTAGAAGAGTTGATACATTTCAAGCTTGGAATTATCTAAAACGGCTTGCCCAATATAGATGGGTTTGCACAACTCAACTTCTGATTTAATCATTTTAACACCTACAAGATCCTCATCGATGATGTCTCTATCAATGAAAAGAGGTGATGAGGTCAATTTGTGATATTTGTGTTCATCAACGACTAGTTTGTAATTCATACGTTTTCTAACATCCTGCATGGTCTTTCCGAAAAGACTGTTATTCTTATATTTATAAAAATCCTTTTCAAAATTATTTTGGGCGAGTGCACGTTTTTGACTGTTACTATCTATGTAGGGTTTGAGGAAGGCTTTCTGTCTAAATTTGATAATGCGGTGAACTGACTTTAGGAGCATGCCCATTTCTAAATAGAATTTTAGTATGCAGAAGTGCACGAGATGATTTTTCTTATCATATTGGGTGAGGAAAAGTTTGCGGCATGGTTTGTACCTTGGCTGTCTACACTCTGTTAAGTTATTATGAAATTGTGACATGATTGGTGAAAACATATCTTCAGTCACTTCACCAGATTCAGGTGCGAGTAAGAAATCAGCAGTTTTATTTTTAATACTATTTGGATAAATCAAATCCACTTCAAAATAATATCCCCAATCACCTTCATCTGGAATCTCCAGAATGTTTGAAGGGTTGGAGTAATACGCAAGCACATCTTGATTTAACCAACTTAACTCGGAGTGAGGTAGTGGTTTAGACAGTGAACTGCCATATAAATTATTTTGGTCATAGTACTTTAGGTGGATATGATCATCACCTACTGTTTCAGATTTTATATGATGTTTATTTACAAATGTGAGACCACCGCGTATTCCGCGCTCAAATATGTTATACATCTCGGGGTCTTGTAAGAGATGGATGGTCTCACTAGTCATTTTAAAGGCTGATTTAAAGGACATGGCTGGTAGACTGACAAAGTGGACAGGATCTAATTTGTCTTCTTCTAATGCCACTCGTCGAAATTCCTGAAAGACATCAGCCAGCAAAATGACATCTAATTCTAAGTAAGCGATCATATAATCGCCAAACGTTTTACAATCAAATTTTAACCATGCCTCTTGAGCATGTTCATAGTCCTCTACTGGACAATCTTCACCCGTCAAATCGGTTTGGAATTTGTCAATGGAAGGAAGGGTTGTTTCATTTAGTTTAGACATTGAGCTAAAATACGCATAGGGAAAGACTCCTTTGCGAGTGATTATTTCATCCGCTAAGTTTTGATAGTGTTTCTTCAAAGTTTGACTATGGGGAAGAAACTTGAGATTACGAACGAGAGAAGCTAGTGACGCTGACATGAATTGGAATGAATCTAAAAATTTTATTTCGAAGAAGACTGTCTTATTTTCTTTAGTTTTATCTACTGGTACTTTTGCTGTCATTGCCATGAATTTTTCTCTCGTTTGCGCTATTACATTAAACTGCCACGATTTCATCTGGCTCAACCCTCCTTTTATGAGCATATGACTGTCATAGCCCTTAAAGTTATGAAAAATGACGGGTAGTACACGACGTCTCAACCTAAGTGAAAAGTTACATTTGGAGCAGAGTGCGTTTCTAAATTTACCAGTGATGTGATCATGATCACGCACTTTCTTAATTTTATCGTCATCAAACGTTTTATGACATTTAGGGCACGATGTGCAACTTTCAAATTTCTGTTTGTCTTCATCTGACATATGTAGTGACTTACGCTGCAATTGGGAATCATATGATTGTTGAAATTTAGCAGCTTTATCGAGAAATTCTAGAAATTTTGAAATGCAATCTTCATCTTGCCAAGTATGCATTTTGTTTTGTCTATTCCTAAAGTGGTCATGCCATACTTCATAGCAGGATATGGCTGCTGGCTTGTGGATGATATCATCAATGTAGCATTCTATGTCTGCGTAAATGACACGCAGGGGACTTCATTCGTCACCTCAGGCGAGGATATTATCCCTATGTGAAAATATTTTATCTTTGGGCATGCGTTCCATTTGTAATTTACCTCGCTTGCACCATTCATAGTGAGTTTCAAATTTATCTTTACTCCAAAAGGAGCGGATGCAGCGGTCCGCATACAAAATGTTCACCTCTTTTAGAGTGCCCCCAAGTGAGTGTACAAGCGAGAGATTTTGGGAATACCACAGTATGCCATTCCTCGCTATCATCTTGTTTTACTAATAAGAGGTTGACTACACGTTCATAACAAGTTGAACCGTGAATTATAGCGGGCACCCTTCAACCCCTTCTCCCACACGTGAACGACAATTTTTAATCTTATTATGTTTTTCGAACGAGGAGTTGTTTTTTTTTTTCTACATCTTTGATTTTCATGTTGTTACTATCACAACCTTCAAAGACTAGTTCATCCTCCCACTGTCTATAGCTATAGGTATGATTTCGATTCGCGTTGATATCATTATAGTGAAGGATGGATAGGACTGCATATTTGAAACACTGTGATTTACAATCGACATTGATGACAGCTTTCTTATTATACAACGTTTTTGGTAGTTTTTTAAAAAAAAAAAATGTGCCTCGAGCTGCATGACTTTCTAATAGTGAAATTTTGAATATGGCTGAGTCAACACCATCAAAAATGAGAGCGCTGTCGCGTTGATTGAATTTATCTACATTTGATTTTAAACATTGAATGTGAAAATTTAGCCAAGACTCGCAGTCTACAACTTCGGTTGCGGAAAAGGAAGGAACATGAAACTGTATTCTCCCCGTCACTTGACCCGTTTGAAAATCTATCTTAATATATTTTAGTTTAAGGTAGATGAGCGCCTTCATTCTAAAATTGTCTAAATTGTTGAAGAGCGCTTCGATAATGTTAGAATTTTGAAGGAGCCACTCAGGAAAATCTACTATTTGAGTATTGGACTCCATGCAGTAGTCGCGTACTAAATTATTATGTGAAACATTAATGAGGAGAGATGGTAGAGGTACCGTTGGTGTAGTGATCATTTGCATTCGTGTGTTGAAGTCTGTGCGAAAGACGCTGAAAGTGACTATCAAAAGAAAGAGGGCACAAATCGCAAGGAAAGGAGATGTCATCGTCAGAATCAACTTCACCTCCAGAGTTTGGACGCCGCTTTGCGTTGACACAACCATCACGTTGTTTGATGTGTCGAAGGAGACTGTGCTTCCTTGTAAACATATGTCCGCAGTCGGCACATTCCCACTCGTTGCCTTGTCGCGAGAGTCCTGAGCTGGAACTCACATCACCTGAAAGAGAAATCATTCTATCATCTCTGTTCAAGTCTCAGTGTATTGTTACAACCTATCTTGAATCAACGACTCTAAACTTTCCTGGAGAAGGGAGGGCGTTGGTGATGAAGTTGATGGCTGAAATTGAGGAAGATGCTATTAACCACACGTTTGACGGAGATGAGTGAAGAAATTTTCAACTTACCATTTCAACGAAATCGAGTTTAAGGTTGATACTTCAACAAGATAGAGACTTCACGAGAGAGCAGTTTACTTGTACGCCTCAAATATAGAATTCGTCAGAGAACACTTCACTTATATGTCACAAAGACAGAGTGAAATGACACGAATGTCACTTTACATATATATTTTCATATTCATCATTCATTGGCTGTTCATTCTGATTGGTTGCTTGTTGATACTTAAGAATTAGAAAAAATTTCAAATTTATTATTCACGGTCAACATGACAAGCCCTCCAACAACACCAAACACAAAATTCTCTTCTCCATGCTCAACACCAAAGGCGCTCGTTGCACCAAACGCTCCAACGAAGGGGAAGGTAGAGACTGGACAATATCAGAAAGTTGTCATTACCAGTGGACGACGAAGAGAGTGTATGTGAGAAGGAGTGTTCCGACTTAACAGGCGTGAGGTGGAAGTATCTGCAGTACGATACTGATGATGTGATGGAGATCACCAGCACCAAATTCCTCCACCAATTATGGGAATGGTACACCCCTAACTCCCAGTCACGAACTATGGCGGAGTGGGAGTACATCGACAAAGTGAGGCTCGCAGTAGAAGAACCATTGAAGCAAGTGAACTGTTTTTGTTATCTATGTGAAGCCAGACTCTGGGACGATATTGACGATGAAGACCTTTTGAAATACATGCCATAATACATTTTTATTTCGTATTATCTTTGCTTTCATACTGACTTACTTGAATGGGGGATCAGTGGATGATTTAACCATGTATACATTTTCATTTGGAAATAGTAGCACGCTTAGTCTAACTTGTAAATCTTACAACATTTCATATGGGCGATGATGGTAGATGAAATAGCGTTAAATAAAATTAAGATAGCTTACACTTCTGATACAGGGATAGCAATCGACTGCGATCCATGTGTAAAGAGCTTGTTAGACTACGGATGGGCTTAAGTGGATGATTTAAACATGTATACTTTTTCATTTGGAAATAGTAGCACGCTTAGTCTAACTTGTAAATCTTATAACATTTCATATGAGCGATGATGGTAGATGAAATAGTGTCAAATAAAATTAAGATAGCTTACACTTCTGATACAGGGATAGCAATCGACTGCGATCCATGTGTAAAGAGCTTGTTAGACTACGGAAGAGAGAAGTGTGTTATGTTGCGTGTGGCGCGTGAGTGTCCTACCATTTCATTCCATTCATCAATTCGTCTCATTGATAGAGACAGGTAGAACTCATGGTTCTCATAACGTATGCAATGGAAAGTTTTAGGCAACCTTCGACAGTTGGCTAAATGTCGCCCTGGCGCGAATGCATACTACGTTGAGACAGAGGCAATCACTTGCAAACATGACGCAGAGAGGTTTAACAAGATTGACCATTGCCGAATGTCCCTTGCGGTATACATAGCTACGGGTTTCACCGCCGCCCTTTACAGGAACGCCCGTCGAAAGGAAGTATTACACCGAACTTCATTTGCAACGTTCAAGTTGACTGATAGCAGATTCAACTTAATGATAGTATTCGCCAGTCCGAAGACTGCCCAGGGCAAACCGCGTGGAGGTTCTATCATGTCTTGCCCCATGGTGGCCCTTAAGAGAGCCGATGGTTCGTTCTCGGGAGTAACAAGTTGACTATTGGCTTGAATAGTCAATAGGTATGACGGTTAAGTTCTCATATACCCTATACCGCCTAGGTTGTGCTGGTGCATCTGGCACCTTTCGGATGCGAGTGGTATTCCGAGTCCACACCTCATCCGTCCAAACGATCTTCTTGATCTTCCCCTTCTTCTCATCCTCTTCATCCCACTCGTCGAGGATGATGAAGTCGGGAATGGCGTTGTCTTCATCCCACTCGTCGAGGATGATGAAGTCGGGAATGGTACTAGCAGATGTTGCTTCCATCGTGACTTAAAATTGAATGAGAAGCGCTACAATCTTCTGGCTTATATAGGGTTTTCAACAATGAATTGCTCAACAGTGAATAAGAATGCTTCAGGGATGGCAATCGACTGCTTAACGTTCAAGTTGACTGATAGCAGATTCAACTTAATGATAGTATTCGCCAGTCCGAAGACTGCCCAGAGCAAACCGCGAGGAGGTTCTATCAAATCTTGCCCCATGGTGGCCCTTAAGAGAGCCGGTGGTTCGTTCTCGGGAGGCGTCATCTTACAGCCTACCGATTCTGCTGAGAGAGTCTTTGACTCTCTCCTTGGTAGCAGTGTCGACTTCCACGCTAATTGGTATGTGGCTGAAAAGTGGAATGTAGCGCCATTCCGTTGGATTGGCAACACTTGCTGTCATCGGATTGCCAATCCGAGCAAGATTGTTGTGGACTCTGTCTTGCTCCTCTAGCCTAACAAATTCCTCAAATATATTTCGCGGCCTTAACTGCGGTCCGCGAGGAGAGCTGACTTGACTGTTCGGCGTCTGCATGATTGAAATGAAATGAAATGAGAGGCAGTGGTTTATATACCCCTCTAACGCGACGCAACGTTCAAGTTGACTGATAGCAGATTCAACTTAATGATAGTATTCGCCAGTCCGAAGACTGCCCAGGGCAAACCGCGTGGAGGTTCTATCATGTCTTGCCCCATGGTGGCCCTTAAGAGAGCCGATGGTTCGTTCTCGGGAGTGACGTGATGGGGTGGTGAAGGCGGGTAAAAGATCTGCAATGAAAATGATATGTATTAGGATAGGATATACTATCTTATTTGCTTTTCACTTACCAAGTTAGCCATCCTTAGGCAGTCTCGCGCGCTTCCTAACAGAATTTATGGAGATGGCCGCGCATTCTCAGGGTGGCATGCAGACATTTCTTGGTCGGATGGCCATTGTAGCAAATAATTGACTCGTCGAGACTACGGTTGACGAGGACTTCATCGTCGAAATGATTATCCCGAATATGGATGTGAAACTGAAACAACCTATCCTCATTCACAACACGATATTCCGACTCATCCCGACATGCGCTCCAACTTCTCAAACGCCTGCCTCTCATCACCCGCCGAGCCACAGTCCTCTCCAACTCAACATTCCTCGCTCTCAACACACTCATCTCCTTCATCATCTCCTCAAACTTCGCTCTGCATCTCTCATTCTTCTCTCTGCAGCACTCGCCCTCTTCTCACAGTCATCATTCTTCTCTTCCAACTCCCTCTGCGTCTTATTCTTCAAATCAGTCACACTACGCCTCATTCGAAATATTCACATCCGCTATCTCCTTCGACTTCAGTTCCTATCCTTTTCAACGCATCCAAACTCATTCACGACTTCATCCTTCACCTTCTTCAACTCTCATACTTATTTACCAACAAATCATGCGCCATCTGCTGCGACACACTGCTTTTTCTCTCATCCTTCAGCCACCTCGCCGACTGCACACGAATCCCACCCCTCTTCACTTTTGGGGAAGATGAGCTCTGCGGTGGGTCCTCAACTACTATGTTGGAGACATCCGAGGAAGAAGAGCTCAACTTCCTCATACGCTTCCGCACACGCTCCCTATCTAAATCCACATCATCCTCATCATCACTCTCAAAGCACTCTCTTTCACTCAATCCTCAGCCTCCAACGAAGCAACTGCTTTCGCCAACTCATCCATTCTCAACAACATTCTCCACCTTGCCGTCTCGCTCTATACGCCAACATCGCTCCCCTCTCTTTCAACAATCAACTGCGTGAATCTCAGTCATTCACCAAACCTCCACTGCAATCTGCATGCACTCTTGGTAAAATCGCGCCTCATCCCCTTCATCACCCTTTCAACACTCTACACTTTACACACGCAACCCTATTCAGGATAATCATGTGGTCGGTGCCCGCCTTCTTCACATGCGCCTTGGCGTCCTCACTGCGATTGATTCGCCCACATGTGCACATTTTAATGTGAAAAATACGATTCTTATCGTTTGCCATGCCTGAGATTTCATCGTTAACTGTAAGATAATGAAATTTGTATAAGTTTGGAATCATGTAGTACAGTCATATTCCTAAAGCATTACACTTAGTGAGGAATGATAGATTTGAGTGTAGTGAGTGGCACTCGATCCCGTCGACAGCCCGAAGGCCTTGTACTGATCACTAGGGAAGTGAGAGATCTTCCCCGATACCCGCTATTTACAGCTAAAGACATCATTGTCACTGCCCCGAAGTGGTAACAGCAACGCCGAGTCAAAGGTAGTGATCAGTAGCTGGGATCTAACCCCTCAAAGCTGCCTTAGACTTAGTTAAATTTCAAATCTGATAGCAGATTTGAACTCAGGATACTTGAAAACCTTAGTCTACATGTTAAAACTTTGAAAAAACTGAAAATTAAGAATTTTTAAAAAATTCCGCATTTTTACTACTCATACTACTTTTAAAAAATTTTATCAGTAGTAAATATACTATCAAATTCTATCACACAAACTTTGAAGTAAGAAGATAGCTTGCCTACTTCTAAAGATAGAGTCCTTTGAAACACCCGATATCGGGAGCTCAGAGCGACGACCGTCGCTTACCTCGTCTTTCGATGAAGTGATGAGACTTACGTTGTCGGGGTTTATATATGCTCGGAAGAAAACTTAAAATAGCTCTATCTCCAAAAGTATTCATCGTAGCGACATGCGGTTTGTTGCAAACGATTCGTCTCATCATTCTGTATCATATGACACCTCAAACCATTCTCATATGACCACGGGAAGTTGGTGCGTCAGCACATGTCCATGTAACATGCCACAAGTGAAAAATTCCTAAGTGTGAGAGCTCCAGTGTGGTGAAAATTTTGAAAAATTTAAAACTTCTGAATTTCGACCTGGGACCTTTACCAAAACATTTTTCATCAAATTTCACTGACCCCCTCCCCCCTCGTTCGGAGAAATTTGATGAAAAAATGTTTTTGGTGAAGGTTCCCAGGTCGAAATTCCACACACACTTTGGAAAATTTTCAAAATTTTACCCATACAAAGCCACTCTGACACTTAGGATTTTTTCAGGTGAGCTACGACAGTCCACCCTCCCAACCTGGCCGGCACACCACGCCAACCTGGCCGGCACACCACGCCGACCTGGAGAGCACATCACACACCACCCCTCGCTCGCGCTAACGACGGCCTGGCCAAAGGGGGGGGGACGTCAGACTCGAAGCAACACGACGGCAACACCACGACCGACTCGACTGAACAGGAGGGGGGGGACGTCCAGCGATCGCGGCCATCTTGCGCTTATCCAGAAGTGGAGTATGGTTACTTACCTAACTAATTGGTTAATGGGTCATCACCTTTTTCACTGTGGGCCTTCAATCGAAATGTTCCACAAAGTGCACTCTTCTGGTCTTCATACCGAAAAACTGCTGCGTAGAGCGATTTCAATTAAATGAACGTGAGTCGAGACCCAGTCACCACCTGTGAGAGTATGCATCCATTCACAACTTTGGAGAAATGTTGAACGAATTATTGACTGATGCATGATATAAGGAATAGTAATGATGAATAGTAATTACCCAAAATCCTCACATGTCAACTGGGAGAGGTAATTTGTCAATTAGCAATTCGACGGGTTACCATTAAAGCTCATCTTTATTATAATAAGATTGTTTTCTTAAGCGTGATCACATCACAAACTGCCACTGAAAGAGAAAAACAACTGAGAAAAAATAACGTAAGAAGCTGATCACAATGACTTTAAAATATGTAAATGTGTCCACATTACTGTTCAGATTCAAGAAATGACGCCTTATGAATCATATAATTATACCGTTGAAAATTGAGTAAAAAACATGACATCTTGTCATTGAAAATAGAAGCTATCACGTCGCTCACAAAATCAATGGATGAACAACTTTACCTCTCCCTTCTAGCCAATCGATATTCCTTTTAGACCTGTACTTAGCAAAGGTTACAGTCTCCCAACAAATATATTTCAGAATGACCATGTTTCTGATTTAAATGACTCTCTGCCTTCAGCTGCCATTTCTTCATTTGCTCAAGTATAGCTGCGTCCTCTTGTCCACTCCAGGTCACCGCTAAATCCCAGTCTCAGTCGGTCAATAAAGTAGCTCCAACATTTCCGGCTCATGGATCTTTTGTTCCTAATGAACTTGTCTTCTCTAACTTCCAGAAACTAAAGACCTTTCTTTAGGACTTGCTTCACTGTTCCATTCCATCAAAGACAGGTTAGGGCATTCATCTTTACCAAAGCTAGTTGATGCCTCTCGCTTAGGAAAATGAAAACGTAATTCCATCGACTAGTAAAGCTGACTTTCAAATCTCCTTTTGAGGCTAAACTGACTTCTGCATTTCAACCCCTGAAGATTGATTGCAACCACGTTCTTGTTCGATATAGCCTTTCCCCCAGCAGGTCAATCTCTAAGGCGACGCTGTCACGATCTTAACACTCGCGCCATTAAAGACATGCGTGACTTACAAACAGAGAGCTTCAGCGAGAATCTGGTGTCATCTGGCGGTTCGTTAGAAGAGAAAATGGTGGTTGGCAAAGAGACCAGAACTTGGATTGACACTGAATCTATCAAAAAAGCTGAATACAGGTAACCAATAAAAGTAAAATATACAAATAAGCCAAACTGCTGTTTTTTATTTTTCAAAATTTTTACCGTTATGACGGCCTGATCACATAAAAAGGAAGTAAAACAGAGCATGCAATAGATGTTACAAAATTCAAAATATACAAAGAAATCAAAAAGCAAGCTTTGGTACTCATTGCACTCCTCCCTCTCAATTTCTTGATGTACATAGCTTCTCGAAGACGAAGGATTGGATGTTATCATTATCGGAAGCTAGGATAGAAATTTCAAAAGGGAAAATATCCTTTGTAGAGCAAAGTTGTTTGTGCCTGAATGCATTGGATTTCTTTTCTAGTTATAGATGTTCTTTCAGGCGCACGTGCAACGATCGAATCGTACTACCAATATAAATTTTTGAACCATGAATTGCACTTAATTTGATAAATAACGTTTGTACGGAGACATAGATAATTATTTAAATGACAAGATCTAAGATCACATTTGATATTATCATGACGATGGCGTTTGATTTAAAGCCATTCGTAGTGTAAAAGACCTGTGAGATATACGACAGGTAAGTTGACACCTCTGAATATTCTTTTTAGTTGGTTGTTTACAGAATCCGATATGAATGGTATTTGAAAGTAAAACTGATTTTTGGGTTTGTTTGTACGTCCGGGGATTCGTGGAAGGTGAGTTTGAAGAAAATGATCAGGATAATCATTGAAATTTAGTGTTTTGTAGAGATCGTCTCTGCATTTTTGTTTATCTTCAATGTTAGAGCATCTCACCAATCTTCTTTGCAATTCGTTCTTAGCGATATTAAGCTTTTGTTCAATAGGAATAGCGGAGTGGTAATTAACAAACAACAACCTTTTAGCGGATTTCTGGAAATAATTGTAACAAGCAGTGCCATTTTCTAGTCGAATGGAAAAGTCGAGTAAAGACAAAGAGTTGTTATCAGTGGGATGTTCGATTGTAAATTTGATGTTGCTATGCAATGAGGTCATCGTTTCCAAAATTCGCAATGATTCCTCACGGGATGAGGTTAAAATGAATATATCGTCAACATATCTACTGTATAGGGGTATAGGATGCCGAGTTAGTACTTGTTTTTCTAAATTACCCATGAATATAATGTCTAAAAGTCGTGATACACTAGCTCCCATGGGTAAGCCTTGCTTTTGTCTGTAAATGATGGATTCGGTACTTCTATTCTTCCCCCCCCACATTTTTCAAGTTTTCCAAAATCATCAAATTTCGCCAAAGTTAGTCACATTGGGTTTAGAATAGACTTGATCTGTCACTGTGTGACACTACAGCACGACTGAGAAGTCTTACTTGAACCCTGGGATGAAGGATTGGTCCCTTGGATACTCAGTCAGAATACAAGGTACAGCTGTGATCATGAACTTCCTGTGATTGTTGTCTACAGACAAATGACGGGCAGTTGTCTGATTCTGAGGCTGTAAATCTTCTACAAGTCAGATAAGAGGAGTTTTATACACTCAACGCTATGCCACGTCAGTGTGAGCAGGTAGGACCAAGAGAAGATCGTTGACGATGCAACACTTCCGGGTGTCAACAACAGAAATGTGGGGGAGGGGAAAGAATAGAAGTACCATGGATTCAAACGTGAAATACATATTTTGGAAAATCACGGACAGAAGATCTTCGATATCATCGGGTGTGATACCATGATAATAGAATTGTCTTTCTCTCAGTCTCATTGTGACATTTTTGATTGCCTATGTTGGTGGAATTGATGTGTACAACATTCGCTGTTACGATACATCCAAACCTGAACACATATGAGTGTTCAGATATTGTGTCTCGATCAAGGGATTGTATGCGGTTTCTATCAAATTAAATTGTATTGGAAAGATGAGCAGTAACATCTTTCAGTATTGGGCTGAGTAGAGATTTTGATAGCCACATAAGCTTTTCATTTGGAGATTGGATAGAAGAGATGATTGGACGAATTTTTAGATCTGTATGAGACTTGTGAGTCTTAATCAAGTGATAGAAATGAGGAATTCTTGGATTTGTCACCTTAAAGTTATTCATTGTATATTTCGGAATTTTCTTCTGGGTACAAATACTTTTCCACTTATTGAAAACTCGATCTGAGATAGTTTCTACTTTGATTTTCACACCTTTTCATAAAGTTCATGATCATCGAGATGCTTTTCACCAAGTTTTTTTGTATGTTTCAGAGTTAATCACACAAAACTCGGTACCCTTATCACTTGGTAGGCATGTAAGGCCTTTTGCTTTTAACTCTTTGAGGGTTAATTTTTCATCTGTAGTCAAATTTCCTCCGAATTCGGTGTTCGGTAAGGATCGAATCAAATCATTTAACTTTAAAGATACGGTAGTTAGCTTTTCTTCAATCTCTGCAATACGCTTATGACGAGTGTACAATTTATCTGATTTAGGATATTTTATGAAAGATGTGGTTGGTTTGTTGTCAATGATAGAGCTCCATCTGATGGCATACGTTAATCGACAAAAAGCTACTTGCATATCGATTTTAGTATGTTCATTCACTTCTTGTAAAATGGCGAACTTAGGGCCTTTGGATAAAAGAGCTTTTTCATTATGATCGAGTGAATTGGTCAAATCTGTGACGAAGTTCTCTTTCGAAAAATCATTTTCTTTTTCAAGATGATTGTAGCAGGGTTCATTATTGCTGTTATCTCGTGAGTCTGAAAAAGATTGTTGGTTACGGTGAGTATTGTGATCGATTTGAAAATGATTTTGATATTCATTATAGTCATCACATATATATTGCTCTAACATTGAAGATAAACAAAAATGCAAAATGAAGGGAATGAAATATTCCATACAACGATCAATTCTTAATGGTTTACGTCGCTTTATTCGATCTTGTATATTTAAATCGACAATACATATTTAAATCAAAGACAAGATATATATGGAAAGCTTAATTTATCCAGCCATGAACTAAAGATTGTGAAAATGACATTAAACAAAGTTTTTCAAATGACTCAGACATTTCACAGAAGACGTTTGGAAAACAGATTTGAATTGATTATGAACCGATATACCTATGATGACTATAATGAATAAGTGGAAAAGTATTTGTACCCAGAAGAAAATTCCGAAATATACAATGAATAACTTTAAGGTGACAAATCCAAGAATTCCTCATTTCTATCACTTGATTAAGACTCACAAGTCTCATGCAGATCTAAAAATTCGTCCAATCATCTCTTCTATCCAATCTCCAAATGAAAAGCTTATGTGGCTATTAAAATCTCTACTCAGCCCATTACTGAAAGATGTTAATGCTCATCTTTCCAATACATTTAATTTGATAGAACGCATACAATCCCTTGATCGAGACACAATATCTGAACACTCATATGTGTTCAGTTTGGATGTAACAGCGATGTACACATCAATTCCACCAACATAGGCAATCAAAAATGTCACAATGAGACTGAGAGAAAGACAATTCTATTATCATGGTATCACACCCGATGATATCGAAGATCTTCTGTCCGTGATTTTCCAAAATATGTATTTCACGTTTGAATCCATGGTACTTCTATTCTTTCCCCTCCCCCACATTTCTGTTGTTGACACCCGGAAGTGGTTGATCCATCGTCAACGATCTTCTCTTGGGTCCTACCTGCTCACCTAACCTGACGTGGCATAGCGTTGAGTGTTGATAAAACTCCTCTTAATCTGAACTTGTAGAAGATTTAACAGCCTCAAATCAGACAACTGCCCGTCATTTGTCTGTAGACAACAATCACAGGAAGTTCATGATCACAGCTGTACCTTGTATTCTGACTGAGTATCCAAGGGACCAATCCTTCATCCCAGGGTTCAAGTAAGACTTCTCAGTCGTGCTGTAGTGTCACTCAGTGACAGATCAAGTCTATTCTAAACCCAATGTGACTAACTTTGGCGAAATTCGATGATTTTGGCAAAACTTGAAAAATGTGGGGGGGGGAAGAA